>CAUYQU010017177.1:0-52484 GCA_963574635.1 Cheracebus regulus | reverse complement strand
AAAAGCAGACTGGTTTTAGTATTTATTTTGTTTGTGATGAACAACTCTGGAGTCAGAGTTGTTCTCCACAATTATAAAAGTCATAAAATGGCACTGGTCCTGTTTATGTGATGGATTACATTTATTGATTTGTGTATGTTGAACCAGCCTTTCATCCCAGGGATGAAGCTGACTTGATCATGGCAGATAAGCTTTTTGACATGCTGCTGGATTCAGTTTGCCAGTATTTCATTGAGGATTATTGCATCGATGTTCATCAGGGATATTGGTCTGAAATTTTCCTTTTTTTGTGTGTCTCTGACAGGTTTTGGTATCAGGATAATACTGGCTTCATAAAAGTAGTTAGGGGAGATTCCCTGTTTTCTACTGTTTACAATAGTTTAAAAAGGAATGGTACCAACTCCTTTGTAACTCTGGTAGAATTTGGCTATGAATCCATATAGTCCTGGACTTTTTTTGGTTGATAGACTATTAATTACTGGCTCAATTTCAGAACTTGTTATTGGTCTATCAAAGGATTTGACTTCTTGCTGGTTTAGTCTTGGGGAGGTGTATGTGTCCAGGAATTTATCCATTTTTTTCTAGATTGTGTAGTTTATTGGCATAGAGGGGTTTATAATATTCTCCTATGGTAGTTTGTATTTCTGTGGGATCAGTGGTGGTATCCCCTTTATTATTTTTTATTGTGTCTATTTGATTCTTCTCTCTTCTTCATTATTAATCTGGCTAGCAGTCTATCTATTTTGTTGATCTTTACAAAAAACCAGCTCCTGGATTCACTGATTTTTTTTTTAGAGTTTTTCATGTCTACCTCCCTCAATTCTGCTCTGATCTTAGTTATTTCTTGTCTTCTGCTAGCTTTTGAATTTGTTTTCTCTTGCTTCTCTAGTTCTTCTAATTGTGACATTAGGGGTCAATATTAGATCTTTCTGACTTTCTCTTGTGGGCATTTAGTGCTATAAAATTTCCTCTACACACTGCTTTAAATGTGTCCCAGAGATTCTGGTACAATGCTATACCCATCAAGCTAGCATTGAGTTTCTTCGCAGAATTGGAAACAACTAGTTTTAATTTCATATGGAACCAAAAAGAGCCCTCATAGCCAAGAAAATCCTAAGCAAAAAGAACAAAGCCGGAGGCATCATGCTACCTGACTTCAAACTATACTACAAGGCTATAGTAACCAAAAGAGCATGGTATTGATACCAAAACATATATATAGACCAATGGAACAGAACATGGCCTCAGAAATAATACCACACATCTACAACCATCTGATCTTTCACAAACCTGACAAAAACAAGCAATGGGAAAAGGATTCCCTATTTAATAAATGGTATTGGGAAAACTGGCTAGCTATAGGCAGAAAGCTGAAGCTGGTTCCCTTCCTTATACCTTATAGAAAATTAACTCAAGATGGATTAAAGACTTAACATAAGATAAGACCTAAACCATAAAAACCCTAGAAGAAAACCTAGGCAATACCATTCAGAACATAGGCCCGGGCAAAGACTTCATGACTAAAACACCAAAAGCAACTGCAACAAAAGCCAAAATGGACAAATGGGATCTAACTAAAGAGTGTCTGCACAGCAAAAGAAATGATTACCAGAGTGAACAGGCAACCTACATAATGGGAAAAAAAATTTTCTATCTATCCATCTGACAAAGGGCTAATATTCAGAATCTACAAGGAACTTAAATAAATTTACAAGAAAAAAAACAACCCCATCAAAATGTAGGCAAAGGATATGAACAGACACTTTTCAGAAGAAGACATTTATGAAAACCAACAAACGTATGAAAAAACGATCATCATCACTTGTAGAGAAATGCAAGTCAAAACCACAATAAGATACCATCACATGCCAGTTAGAATGGTGATCATTAAAAAGTCAGGAAACAACAGCTGCTGGAGAGGATGTGGAGAAATAGAAATGCTTTTACTCTGTTGGTGGAGGTGTAAATTAGTTCAACCATTGTGGAAGATGCTGTGGTGATTCCTCAAGGATCTAGAACCAAAAATACCATTTGACCCAGCAATCTCATTATTGGGTATATACCTGAATGATTATAAATCATTTATGACACAACTACACATGTGTTTATTACAGCACTGCTCACAATAGCAAAGACTTGGAACCAACTCAAATGCCCATCAGTGATAGACTGGATACAAAAAATGTGGCACATATACACTATGATATACTATGCAGACATAAAAAAGGATGAGTTCATGTTCTTTGCAGAGACATAAATGGAACTGGAAACCATAATTCTCAGCAAAGTAACACAGAAACAGACAACCAAACACTGCATGTTCTCACTCATAAGTGGTAGTTGAACAATGAGAAGGGAGGGTAACATCACACACCAGGGCCTGTCAGGGGATAGGGTCTAGGGGAGGGATAGTATTAGGAAAAATACCTAATGTAGATGACGGGATGATGGGTGCAGCAAACCACCATGGCACGGTATACCTATGTAACAAACCTGCATGTTCTGCACATGTATCCCAGAACTTACAGTATAGTATATAATTAAAAAGTTGCCATATTATATGTTAATATTAAATAATTAAACCACATTTATTTTCTTTCCTTTAGCATTATATAAAATTAGAATATACTGTGTTCATCTCAATCTCCCATGTCATCAGTTTACTCTTAAATTGTATTACTTCTAATTCAAGTATATTTTTAGACTTATTTTGAGTGTAATATTCATACTAATAGAAATTGTTTAGACTTAATTCCAAATTCTTCTTGGTTTCAATATCCAAGGATTTTTACTTTAAACAATATTTTGATTACTGAATTCTTTTTTCCATATATAATTCTACTGTAATATTTTTTTCAATTATTACTTTTCAGAAAGTTCAAATAGATGAATAGTTTATGTCTCAGTGGACCACAAAATATAGCTTTTCCCTAATTTATGCAAACTAATTTTACTGCTGAAGAAATGCTTGAGTCACTTGTCTTTAAAAAGTTATATTTATATGTTATTTTATGACTTTTTTTTATACTTTAATTTCTGAGATACATGTGCAGAATATGCAAGTTTGTTACATAGGTGTACACATGCCATGATGATTTGCTGCACTCATCAACCCATCATGTACATTGGGTATTTCTCCTAATGCTGTCTCTCCCCTATACCTCACCCCCTGATAGGACCCAGTGTGTGATGTTCCCCTCCCTGTGCCCATGTGTTCTCCTTGTTCAACTCCCACTTATGAGTGAGAACATGTGGTGTTTGGTTGTCTGTTCCCATGCTAGTTTGCTAAGAATGATGGTTTTCAGCTTCCTGCATGTCTCTGCAAAGGACATGAACTCATCCTTCTTTGTGGCTGCATAGCATTCTATCGTGCATATGTGCCACATTACCTTTATCCAGTCTATCACTGATGGGCATTTGGGTTGGTTCCAAGTCTTTACTAATGTAAATAGTGCTGCAGTAAACATATGTGTGCATGTGTCTTTATAGTGGAACAATTTATAATCCTTTGGATATATACCCAGTAATGGGATTGCTGGGTCAAATGGTATTTCTGGTTCTAGATCCTTGAGGAATTGCCACAGTGTCTTCCACAATGTTTGAACTAATTTACACTCCCACATTTCTCCACATCCTCTCCAGCATCTGTTGTTTCCTGACTTTTTAATAATGGCCATTCTAACTGTTGTGACGTGGTATCTTATTGTGACTTTGATTTGCATTTCTCTAATTACAAGTGATGATGACCTTTTTTTTCAAATGTTAGTTGGCCACATAAATGCCTTCTTTTGAGAAATATTTGTTCATATCCTTTGCCCACTTTTTGATGTTTTTTTTTTTCCCTTGTAAATTTGTTTAAGTTCCTTGTAGATTCTGGATATTAGCCCTTTGTCAGATGGATAGATTGCAAAATTTTTCTCTCACTCTGTTGGTTGCCTGTTCACTCTGATGATAGTTTCTTTTGCTGTACAGAAGATCTTTAGCTTAATTAGATCCCATTTGTCAATTTTGGCTTTGGGGCAACATATTTTAATTGAACTTAACTCATGAGAATAAAGCAATAACAACAAAAAAAATAATACCCAGAATAAGAGAAAACAAAGTTTGCTGTCATTCAAGAAAAAAAAAAATCAATGGACTTTTAAAACTATAAAGTACAGTATTTTTTAAAGTAATGAATATATATTAGTCATGATAAAAAATGACAATAGTGTTTACTAGAAACAATAAAAAACAACCACAGTAAGCTTTCTGCAGCTTATAGGAGAAACAGTATAATCTAAATAAAATGATATTTAAAAATAAATTCATGTTAACTTCTGGATTTGTCAGTGACAATACAGCTGGTCTTGAACTTACTCTATTACTCTGGAAAATTCTAAAATTCAACAAACCTTTCAAGGGGCTCTTTTCATGTATTTGAGAACAGACAGCACAGGGCTCTGAGACTTGAAGAAGGGATGCCTCAAAGGTGAGCTCTGCACATATCATCAACTGGCTTCTGGTTCAAGTCATTCCTAACCCTTGGAAGTACAGCCCAAAGAGGCAGCAGCAGTCTTGTTGGGCAGAACAAACAGATCAAACAAGTGACAAAGTGGTGGCTATTTGTGGGGAACAACACCTAATATGAAGGGCTTGCGGTGAAGAAGATTCAGAAATCTGTGTAGTGGAGCTCTTTGTTCTTTGACTGAATCCTAAACTACCCATTTAAAGAACAAGATTTTGTAATAATTAGCAGGTAACATCTGAGAATTAAACAGAGTTTCAAAGTGAATTACGGTGGAGTTATTTACATTTCAAGCTTTCCTCAACTAGAAAATATGTAAGAATAAAAATCATATTATATAAAAAAAGAGTTGCACACAAATTCTGAAAACACAACTAAAATAGAACCACCTCCCCAACCTAAAACTAAGTTTAGACAGGATCAAAGTAATCCAACAGTAATAGAAATTCCCTCCAAAACAACTCAATAATCTATAATAGAAGATAATACAATCCAGTTTTTGTAATGTATCATCTGTAACATCTATATATAATAAAAATACCTACTTATTTGCCTACTTAAAAAAAGGCAAATAGGACTTCCAATCAGAAGTAAAATAAATACAGGTAAGCTAAGTAAACTTACAGATGACACTGATATTAATAGTAGCCGACAGGGACTTTAGTATAACAATTTGATATTTTTAAATAGTTTAGAGAAAAACAGGAAAAAAATGGGTGAAAAAAATGGAGACATTAAAAAAAGAGGAATCTCTAAATAAAAGATTCTAATGGAAACTTTATAGAGCTAAATACAGTATCTTTATAAAACAATTTTAATTGGAAATAGAAGACTGGACAAAGCAAAATAAATACTGAAATGAAATAAAATCAATATAAATTGTAGAAACTGAATTACAAACAGAAAAATAATAATAACACATTAGAGTATCTGAGACCTGTGAGAATAAATCAAAATAGTGAATCTAGAGATGGTTGGCATTCCAGTAGGAGAGGAGAGAAAACATACAAGAGAAATTTTCCAAAATTCATGAAAAACGTCAACTGACTGATTCAAGAACTTAATGAGCTCCAAGCAGGAAAGATACAAAGAAAACCACCACCAAATGCAATATGGTCAAGCTGATGAAATTAAAAAATGCAAGAACATTAAACTAGGTCATGAAAAATATATACAATGAATTCTGAGGGGGAAAAAAACGTACTATGGTTTCCCTCTTTGTCAGATCGATGGAAGCAAGAAAAATGCAACATTTTAAACATGCTGAAAAAATAAATTTCAAATCCTACATTACTTTAAAATTGATAGTGAAATAACAGTTTTCAAGAAACATAAGCTTCAAAAGAATTTTGTACTGAAAACATGAAATTTCTAAAAATACAAAAGAATTGTCTTTATTTTGAAGGGAAATAATCCCAGGTGAAGCCTGGATGGAATTCATAAATATGTGGATAAATGCAAAAGAATATTTAAAATTATTTAAAATATTATTGATTGCTTAAGTCTAAATTAATATGTGTATGGTGGAAATTATATGTACAATAGCATAACTGTATATAAAGAAATAAATGAAATGAATCAATTGTAAAGTGCTTACATTATTAGTGAAGTAGTATATTTATTAGTGTTGACTGTAACAAATTGTAATCCCTAGAGTAACTTTAAAAAATAGTGCAAAGGGGTATAGCTGAAAAATCCAATAGAGCAAACAATGTGGAATGCAAAAGTACAGATGTTTCCTGACTTATGATGGGATTGTGTCATGATAAACACATTCCTTGTTGAAAATATAAGCTGAAACTGCAATTAATACGCCAACCTACTTAACAACATATCTTAGCCTACCCTACCTTATTAAATGTGCTCAGCATACTGACCTAGTCTACAGTGGGGCGAAATCACCTAAGACAAAGCATATTTTATCATAAAGGGTTTAATATATTATGTAATTTACTGATAAACACACTGAAAGTGAAAAACAGAATGACCGTATCACTTTCGCACTATCATAAAGTAAAAAAATGGTAAGTGGAACCATTGTGTTTGGGGACCACCCGTATTTGTTTATCTCAAAAGAAGGTAGGAAAGGAAGAAAGGAAGAAAGGAACAGATGAGACAATTAGAACAAAAATTTTTAAATGGATGAACATTTTACTTATGTAAATTTAGCATATTTTGAGTAGCATATCTATGAAGGTTCTTAATGCCATTTTTATATTTTAAAATTAGAAAACAAAATGAAGTAAAAAACTTTAAAAGCTTCATTGTACTGCACTTTGAAAAACAATGCTCTATAGGTAACGGGCTTCAAACATCAGAGAATCAATATCTAATATTTAATTTAGTATTTCTCATTTATGATACACTATAGGAAATATATCAGTAAGAATGAGAAGTACATAAATTCATTATACTTAAAACCCTATTGCTAAGATAGAGACTAACATATCTGGAGGCATTTAAAAGGTATTATAATTATTTTTAAATGGATGGATTTTCTTTTAGTTGGGCTAACTTCTATAATTTCCAAGTTCTATGGTTTCTTTTATCCATAATTTGAAATCTATGATTCACATACTTGTGATTATAAAATAAAATGGGTTGAAATTTTAAAACATACATACATGATTCATTATTAGATTTCGTGAATACATTATACTACCTCATGTTTCTGAATCAAAGCACAGAGAATATAGAAACTGAATGTACTCCGGTAACATTTTTCTAATACAAAACTCAATTTCCTCCTGAGACGAATGAAGAGCTCATGGTGAATGCTTATGAAAAATGCTTCAAAGGTTATGTATTAGATTTTTTTCTTTTCACAACAGTAGAAAGACTTTCTAGTGAGAAAATGTGAAGTTAATATATCCTGTTTTCAATGCATCCTGTGTATCTGCAATTCTCTGTTCTTTTAGCCAACTTTATAAACGAGAAGAAAATTGACTTTTCAGAAAAAAGAAAGCAAGTGCACATTAGACAGATTGTAAACAGAGCTGCAGACAAAACTAACTAAATTATTTGTATAAGTTTCTAAGAAATATGTAAATACACTACATGTTCTATCTACTCATAATCGATTTAGAAATATTTGGTCTCTTGTTTTTAATTATTCTTCCTCATCTATATTCCACCTTCTCACATTTAGGCACAGACTAGTGACCGTCCATACTTTACAGTTTTATGTTAGAGATCTCTAGGCATATTTCAATCCTTATGATAAGGCATCTGTAGGGTCACATGTGGGACATTTGTTGAATGATATGGAGATTTTATGACTTGCAAATTTACTCGACACTATATTTTTTTCCCAAATGAAGAAATAGCATACACTGTACTTTTCTTTTTCCTTTCCAAGTGAAGTTCTTTGTTCCCAGAACAGCAACCTGTCTGGATCAGACCTTAACCATTCACCTTCTTTCAGAATGGTACAATATTTTCTCTATTAATAGATTACTGCAGTCTTGTAGAGGGCACATCTCTGTAATCCATAAGTTCCACAGCTTTGCCCCAGCTGTCAAGCTCTGCTCCACTGTTCCTTTCTCCCTGATGTAATAGATCAATCAAGGGCTATGGGTGATGATCCATGAGATCTGCAATGTTTGCTGAGCATCCAGTGTGAAGTAGGTACTTGAGAAGCTACAAAAAAAAATTACATTTTTCTCTGGACATTGAAATCACAGAGGTGATGGGAAAAATGAATTAGAACGAAGTATGTTCTAAAATATACAAGGTGATACATTAAAACTGCCACAGACAATATCTTATTATAGAAGACAAGAACATTTACTCTTACCTGGTAAAATTAGGGAGAAAAATTATAATGTTTGCTTTTTTATTGTGATTGATTTCTTATATCAAGTAGGAATAGTTAAAAATGACATCCAAATTTTCAAAATTTTCTGTCTCAGAACTTCTAACCCTATCTTCCATTCACACTTTCCTACTGAGAAGTCACCAGAGAAAGATGAAACCCATACATCATTTGGAATCTGCAACAAAAATTCAATTTTTAGAATTTTACTTGAATAGGATTTTGCCGACTAGGTATGTTTCTATTTAAACAAACAAAAAACCATAATGTCTGCAATGTAGTCATTACATATTCACTACCAATCACCAAGTTAATGTGTGTTATCATAAAACAGAAGTCAGGCAATTGAAGAGAGCAATGTCTTCAGCCATTACCACTATAAAATTTTGCTTGTCTAATGCTGAGGTGTTCTTGCTAACAAAAAGATTAGTCAAACTTCTACAATATTGGTTATTTAGCATATTACTTTTTCCTTGAACCAGTGCCCTACACAAGAGGAAGCAGAAGATTGTGTGTTTGCTATGTGTAGATTGGGGTTTTGTGATTCTCCTCTTAGAGGCACACACATTGTAGAATTGTGATATCTGTAACCATTTTACTAAAGGGCACTTGTACCAGTAGGGAAAAGAAATGGTTACCTTTACCTTCTCGGGTAGCAAACAGATCAACAACAAGAGAAAAGCATATACATTTATTTATTATAAGTTCTATGTGATTTGAGAACTCTCATAAGGAAATAAAGATCCAAAAATGCTAAGAGTTGAACCTTTGCATATTGAATTAAACAAAGAGTAGTAAATTATGAAAATGACAAAGCAATGCAAATGGTCTTGCATGAGGGTGTTGAGTGGAGAAATTGTTAGAAAGATAAGTTAGTGTAACAAGGTTGGTTTGTACAGATTTCTCTTAACCTCAATTTCCTGTTGGTATTTTCCTTCTGGTCATGAAGAAAAGGACATTTTTCACAAGAGATTTTTATCTCCTGATTTTAAGAAACAGCATGACGTTCAGAGTGATCTTCTTGCACCTGCTGTTTTTCAAGTTCTTACCTCAAAATAGTCGATATGCCAGAGTGACATATTTTGGGATGGCATATTCCTTACTCCTTCAGCACAAATGCACTCAGGAAAGGTCCACAAATGTTTGTTGCAATTGCTGTTTTAAGACATTAAATCTGCCATTGTCCTTCTGGATTTGTTGATATGAATGTATATCTTTTCACAAGAGTTTAATTTGAAAGAAAAAAAGTGAACGGGCTATTAAGGAGATATATATTTCAGCTATGTGAAATGCCCATGAGACTTCTGATTGCTTTTAGATTAATTCTAGTTTTATGCTAAAAGGAGCATTAGATTATCACTCACAAAATGAGAATCTGAGTCCAAATTTCAGTTTTAAATATCTGAGATCATGGAAATAATCATGTGAGGTCATAGCCCAGTGCAATTCTGAGGTCCAGGATCTTTTCCCTGAGATTTCTGAGGCAGCTGTGTATCCGTATTATGCATTCCCTATAGGTCTTGGCCAGTTCAAGTGCATTTCACTTATTCATAGCTTTCATGGTTGAATTTCTCCAAATAGATAAATTATTTGAATATAATACTCACAATATACTATGCCATATATAGTTACAGACAGATACACTAATAATAATAATATATGTAGAACAAGTACATGCCATTCTATTAATGATACTTAGAGAAGAGAACAGATGAGAAGAAATCAAAGGCACATTCCATAATCAACATGGAAACCATACAAATAAGAGAGAAATGTAAACATTTTTAAAATGAATTAAAATAATGTGAAACATAGTTGGTGGATTATTTAATAATTTGTACCTTGAATTATTTTCAATCAAAGATGTATTTTTTCAGTATAAAACTTCTAATGAATAATCATAATAAATGGCTGAAAAAAGTCTATTTCAAAGTGTTGGGTGAAAAACCAATGGCTAACTCTTGACCTCTCCAATTATGCTTTCATAAAGAAAGAGGAAATAATCAGAACAGAGTTGTGCTGCACAGCTACACAATAGCTCCGTTGTGAGAGTGAACTCTCCTTGGCTTGTAACTGAGCATGAGTCTCTGGATAGTGTCAAGACCTTTTAAATGTCAGAAGTTTTTGGCTCTGGGCCCCTTCTGTCTATTCTGCATGCGTATTGTGTCTGGATTGCAATAGATGGATAGTTGTTACTTTAAAAATGTCCTGAATACTCCCTTATCATCATAGATAGCAATCAGTATATGAAGAAAGATTAACAGAGGTTTTAAAGTTCTGGAGAAGAGCTCAGTTGGAATTTTGGATTTCTATTAACCTCATAGTGGAAATGTATTAAGACCTTAACTCTACAACAGACTTCAAGTAAATATTTGAACTTAACTGGATGTTTTAAGAGAAGATAACTAATTTTAAAGACACAAATCTTATTTTAACCACATATTTTTTCTATATATTTGATCCCCATTATTGGAAAATGTTGATAACTAAAATTTAACAAATGAAATTGCTTAAAAAATCTTTGATTTCCTGATTAAGTCTGTTAATCTCTCCCTTTCTTTTTTTTCCAAATAAATTGAATTTATGTATATTCATGTAGCCCTTATGGAATGTTAAACCTTAGATTCAGAAAATATAAATATTCTTTTTATATCAAAGATTTCTTAATAAAAGGAATTTCCTACAAGTGCTTGTTGAAACATACATTTATTTTAAGATAGAAATATTTCTATTTTCCTTTAAAACTATTTTGGTATACTGTAATATTTCTCCCAAAATTAATAACTTTTATGTAAGAGTCTAATCATCTCTGTCTTGTAAAAGCTTAGTTTCAGGAACCAACAGTGAATAAAATTTGAGACAAATTTTATGATTTTTCCAAATTTTACTTAGTTATCAAAAATATGTGATGTTCAGTGGTAATGCTAAATAAGACTCCATTTTAGGTTTAGGTATAATACATTGGAAAAAAAGGAAGAAGTGAAAAATTGCATAATGAACTTTTGGTTAAGCATTTGAAACAATTATTTTCCTTTCATAATCTTCCTTTGCATATTGACTTGAAGAAAAATTTAACTGTATTTTAGCCAAGAATACAGGTGCAAGTTGTGGAAAATTCAAGTTAGAAATACTTTTGTTTTATAAGAACATAATTTGATACCAAATTATTTACCCTTAAGTATATGCCGAGGATTATTAGTGACTTTTTTTTTCCTCAAGGACTGAGGTTAAATATAAACTAACATATAAAATGCTATCACATAAGTCATTTTACAAGGCAGTATTTATACAAATATTACAAAATGATATTATGTAAAACTTTCTGAACTTAACCAAAAAATATTTGTTCCTTGTTTAAAAGGGAAACATCAATGGAGATTATTAAGGCACAAATTTTTATGTTTTTACATATGAATCTTTCTTCTAATATCATGGCTTTATACATAACTGATAAAAATGACAAATTAAGGCAACTAGATTGTTGTTAACAGTCACTTATTGGCTAACTATGCTTCCAAAAGTTATTATAAGACTGGGATAAATAAAGTTTATATAGCTCTTTAGTGTTTGTAAAACACAAAATACATATTAGCTTTTACAAGATTTTTTATGCCTTCTTGTCTTTTTCTTTATTTTTGTACTTTCAGAAAAGTTGAGTTAATTATACTTTTCTATTCGTAACTCACAATAAATTTACTGCATTTATGAGCATACGTATGTATATGGTATAAGGCAGAAATTCAGCTTTATTATCTTCCACATTATATGAATCCCCCAATGACATCTATTAAAGTTATCTATATTTTTCTCCCTTTATCATATACTATTTCTACATATATATAAATAGAGTTTCTTTCTGTTTATTCTACTTCATCAATCTATTTGCTGCTTCTAAACTAGTTTCATGTTGTTTTCAGTACTAGGAATTTGTTGCATGTACTAGAGCATACACTGTCATCCTATTATGTAATAAGGTGAGTCTTTCTTTTTCATTTAATTTTGCTTTTATAAAAACTCATTTGTGTATTTTTGGACATTTACAGAAGAATATCTCTTCTAAAATATGCAATTTTGTTTTGTACTGGGTGTTTTTAGAAAATAAACTTTTTAAACTTAATTACTGATATTATCTTTATATCTTAATGCTTTCTCTTGGATTTCTGTATCTGCTAGACTATTTACTCCAAGTATGATTTTTAAATAATTGTAGAATTCAACTTCAGCAGTTGTACCCATCTCAGAATATCTTGATTGTACTCTCACATTTAGAAAATTATTTTATCTTGCTGAGCGCCATGGCTCTTGCCTATAATCCCAGCACTTTGGGAGGCCAAGGCAGGTGGATCATGAGGTTAGAAGTCTGAGATCAGTCTGGCCAACATAGTAAAACCCCGTCTTTACCAGAAACACAAAAAATTAGCTGGGCATGGTGGTGTGTGCCTGTAATCTCAGATACTCGGGAGGCTGAGGCAGGAAAATCACATGAATCCGAAAGGCAGAGGTTGCAGTGAACCGAGGTGGCGCCATTACACTGGGAGACAGTGGAAGACTCCCTCTCAAAAAAAAAAAAAAAATTATTTTATCTTAAAGCAAAAGTTTATGTTTCAAATTGTCTTTAATGCTTTGAAAATATTACTCAATTTTATTATTCATTCTAATTTATATTTTTCAAATACTATGGCAATATATTTCTATTCTTTAGTGGATAATCTTTCCTTTTTGGAATAATTTCAAATTACTTTTGATAATCCCTTGGTTTTATTTTCGTTGTAAACTGTCTAGGTACAGATTTGCTTCAGGTATCTGGTTGGTTCTCTATTAGTCTTTTTAATCTGAAATTCATTATTATTAATTGTGGCAACTCTGCAGTGTTTCTTTTTTATTGTTCTTCCACTTACATTTACTTTCTTCATATCTTAAGCATTCCAATGACATAGATGTTAATATAATTTCTGTTTCTTTTCTCGTTTTGTTTTTTGCATATTTTTAAATTCTACTTTACCTTTCTGATGCTTTTATTTATTTATGTATACAGTTAATTAGTTATTTTTAAGAGTTTCTCACCTTGTATTCTAGGTTACTATTCTTTATCCATAAATGCTTGTTTATTCATTCCATCTTCATAGCTTCATGTTAATAGCTTCATGTTCACTGTTACCTATAATTCCTATCTCTTTGATAATATTTATTTAATTATCTGATCTTTATCTTAGTTCTATAAATTTTCATTGTACTCATACAAGTTGAACAGTTATTTGTTGATTATATATCTGGTAATTATAATTATTGGTGTAATTTTCTGCCAATTAACTTCTTTTCTTATGAGACTATCAAGTACTTTGATTGGAAATGTATACTGCAGGAAAATTTCAAAGCTTTAGGACTAACTTTTGCCCTTATCACTATGTTTAAGTTTTTGGGCATGTGTGTGTTCTGTATGTACATGTGTACAGGGATTACACATAACAGAGAAACACCCCTATTGGCTGTTCTGTTTCCAAACCTCAATCCTTCTACTTCCCTTAGTAACTTTTTGAACTTCCACTACCTATGATGTTGTTTTCCAAGGGCTATTATTATTATTTTAAGAAAGGTCCTTTGGCATTGGTGTGTGAGTGTGTGTAACCATTGGTGTGTAAGCCATGTTTGTGGGAATGAGGAGGTGTTTAGCACCACCCATTATTATTTGCTCATCTCTCCAGTGAGCCTCTGGTTTCTTTGTGTTGTCCTGCTTAGCATCGGGGCACAGAAATTGACTACCTATTGGGTAGTCAATGGTTTGGGCTTTACCCAAACCCTTTTCTTTACTGTCACATTTGGTTACCTGTGATGGTTAATATTGAGTGTCAACTTGATTGGATTGAAGGATGCAAGGTATTTTTCCTATGTGTGTCAGTGAGAGTGTTGCCAAAGAAGTTTAGCATTTGAGTAGGTGGTCAGGGACAGGCAGACCAGCACCGCTAGGATAAAAGCAGGCAGAGGAATGTGTGGAAGGATTAGACAGGCTGAGTCTTCTGGCTTCCATCTTTCTCCCATGCTGGATGCTTCTTGCCCTCAAACATTGGACTCCAAGTTCTTCAGCTTTTGGACTCTTGGACTTAACACCAGTGGTTTGTCAGGGGCTCTTGGGCCTTCAGCTATAGACTGAAGACCGCACTGGCAGCTTTCCTACTTCGAGCTTTTGGAACTTGGACTGATTTCCTTGCTCTTCAGCTTGCAGACGGCCTATTGTGGGAGTTCACATTGTGTTTGTATGAGTCAGTACTCCTTAATAAACTCCCTTACATATAAATATATATAAGGGAACTCTGACTAATAACTAATACAATACCTGTCCTGGTCTGCACTTTTCTTCCTTGCCAAGTCACAGATGAATTTTTTCTCCTCAGGAGATTTTTTATAATTTTTAATGTAGGTTTTTACTTTCCCCAAATCCATTTGCTTCTCTCTCATTTAGCTGACTTCTTCAGTGCTCTGATGTGAGAGGAAGACAGAAGCTCATATGAGAAATTAATTATTTTAAGAATGTTTTCCTAATTACTTTAAAAATAAGTTTCTACCATGTGAAATGTTGGTGCTGAAAGGGCAGAAACTATATTTGATTGCTTCATTCAATATCCACTTCACTTAGTATATCACGTAGACTTGGTAACACTTTCACAAAATAAATAAATTGATGCATAAATGTGTAATGGAGTGAACTAATATAAATTTTTAAACATAGAAAACATATTTAAAAAGTATGATACCTGAATATTGACTAAAAATTCCATGTCTCACCACTGAAATACTTTTATTTCTGCATGATGATGATATGTGGGTACAGATGAGAATTACACAGTGCTTCTTAATTCCTATGAAAAAATAGTGTCTTTAGGTGACTAGCTTCTCTGAATTCTGCTCAGCCTCAGGTACTTGGTTCTTAAATAAATGCTTTCTCTCTCTCTTTCTCCTTTCATTTTACTTAAAGTCAAATGAATGTTGTTCACGATCATATCTTGCTTTTGCCTCAAATACATTCACAATGTTATAATGTTGAAATTAGCTAGTCTATTTCTGAAGCCTGATGCCTTGTCTATACTAAAGTGTAATTTAAGCCATGTCCTTTCTTATGACTTCTGTTTTTTCTCATCTATTGTCTGCTTGGTTTCCCATGATATCCTCTCCATGAGACATGAGATTCAGGCCTGGGATATTGTAGTTAGGAAGACAGAGAGAGAATGGCAACCCCTGAGTTCCAGGAGTTGGCCTGCTAGTAGTAACAGCTAAGTCTTGGTGTTGTTATGGGCTGGCCTGGCTCTTCAACTAGGCTTTGATATTCTTCTAGCAGACATAAAAAATCTCAGATAATGTTAATAGCAGACAAAGGCTACTCTGTCACTATGATACACCAAGACTAAGACAAAGCCTCTTCATAATAATTCCTGTACACAGAAAAAACATAAGCATTGTCCACATCCAATAAGTGACTAAACATTTCTTTAAATCAGGTTATATGAGTGAATGTTATTTCCTTACCAAACACAGTGTTAGACTTGCTCTCATCTATCTTTCTTCTACATTAAACTCAGTCATAGAATTGTCTAAACTTTATGATAGCATCCAATTCGGAGTAAGCCCCACTTCTTTCAATCCTTCCCAAAATCACTAAAGCAAAGTTCAGATAGAGTAAGTCATCTCTAAAACCCATTTACAGAGATGTTCCACAATTCCCCATGATGTGCATTGTCCTTTGCTACAATGGAAATGAACTCAACTTGTTCAAATACAGGTGTGTTCCTTGTTCTCCTTAGTAGATGGCATTGAATACAAAAGAGAGAAAAGAGAACATGAGGCCGTTTCAAAAAACTACCCAAAATGAATGATAAGAGGAATACCCAAAATACTTGAAACTTTTTTTGTATTCCATCAAAAGCTCTAAAATCCCAGAGTATGTCCTTGAATTTCAATTCTGTCATGTCAGAACTTATTTTCACAGGTAGAGGATAGAGTACATGGTCAATGCTTCTCTGGTGCAGAGAGGGGTCTTCTTAAATATACCCTTAACTTTATGTCCCATTGAAAAAAGTAATAAAAGTAAATTAATTAAGAGAATATTGACCTCTGAAAAAATCACTTGCTTCTTCTTACAGATATTTATGTTAGAGCACAGGGAATAGTATTTTATCACCTTTCTGACTTTTTATTCCCGTTGCATAAATCTGTCAATGAGCAAGCTCTATCCCCAGCTGGACTGGTCTATCTATAAAAGAGGACAGGCAGATACCAATGCAAAACTGTGGTTTATTTTTGAAAAACTTTTGCCTCTGTTCTCATTTTGGCTTTTATTAAGTTTGACAGTTCTCAGCATATCGTTTTGCCTCTTTGTCCAATTTTCCTGCCTCATGGGGGAAGTCTCGGGATGATTAATGTTCAAAAACGGTCGTGAGGAAAAGTGCCACCCAAGTTTAATGCATTATTATTTTACTAAATCACAATTTTCTTGGTGTTCATATCAGTAGCCTTATCTTTATGCAGTAGTAACTGATTCAGACTTCATTTATAAAAAGGAAGAGGAAAAAAAGCAAGAATAAAACGGAAGAGAATTCACAGCACAGCAAAGAGAAATTACTGCATTATGAACTCTAACATTGTAGCATTCTTTCACGGTCTGATACTTTTTAATCTTGAGTCATAGATAGAAAAATGAAAAAAATTGAGGCACAACATTGTACAGTAGGTAAGGCAAGTGAGATTGCATGGACTGATTACTCCAAACCCCAGAAAACAGCTACAGAATGTCTAGAATTCCCCAGACATGACTATGAATGGCTTTCTGTGGTGGCTCAACAGACTTCGTTTTCATATAGGTTACTTTGGAGCACCAATTTTCTTTCTAAAAACTTTTATTTTGGCCTTGGGTTTGGAAATAATCTATGGCAATAGTATTTATTTTTCTTCTTGAGAATTCACAGATGATTTTGTTCTTGGCAGTATGACAACTTTCACTTTATCAATAAAGATATGAGAAAAATATATAGTTATATTGGCTGACTCCTTTTCACAATAATTCTACTGAGCTTGTATAATTCAATCTAGTTTATTTTGTTTTTGTTTTTATTGTTCTTTATGTCTCTTATTGAGGTCCAATGGGCACACTCAATTTGGATGAGTTTTAGAAAACATGGCTGAACAATGATGAATTAGGTATATATTAAATTTATCTTCATAATTTCTTGTAAGTATAATCTTTTTTCATGAAAGTGATGACTCTTACAATAGCTGAACTTTACAAACACACACATGCACTAAATAAAATTAAATATGTCTAGGTAATATTTCTAAATATATATAGAAAGTTCATCTAAATTCTAAATACCTTGTTGATGTGTACAGCATTTTAAAGTTACTTAGGAGATAGAAATTCTGGCATTTTCCTATAGCAACAATAAAAAAAAGGCAGTTTAAAAACAGCAATGTAAAGAAGGATTTCAAGCCAACATTAATGGTGTGACCTAATCAAGCGCTTTTAATTGTAGAATTTTATAAACCATTCAAAATTATACTTATAGCAAACATTTCAATATGTTAAAATTTTCACAATAAAAACTTAATTTTTAAAAAGGCAAATGAAATTGGAGAATGCATATGCAATATGCCCTTACTATAAATAGGTTGAAAGATGAGAGATCATCTGTCTGGTAGATCAGTTGATACATAAAAAAATAAAAACTAAAAGCGACAAAGAGAGAAAAAAGGAATAAGAAAGGTAGAACATAAGGGAAGAGAGGGAGAGAGGAAGAAAGGAATAGATGGAGGAAAGGAAAAGGAAAAAAGACAAAGCTAGCAGGAAGCCAATACATATATTAATAAATATTAATTAATATTAAGAAGATATAAATTTATGGAAGTGTTATAGATCTATGAGTGGTCTGACCAGATGTAATCCTTACTATACTATTACATATCCCAAATTTTTTTAGACATACATTGTCTGTAGCCAGAAAATTACAATATTAATTTCAGAAAAACATTGTTATTCCTATCCTATAAATGCACAACCCAACAAATAATAGTCAAATATTAATACACACACTCAAAAGTTGTGAAATGGAAGACAATATATATTTTCATTAACATAATCCAAAAAAATCCTATTAGCACTTTACATCAGAATTTGTATATTTACCCATAAACTTGTTCAAATGTAACATTGCTCATTAAAGGAAGAGTTCTTACAACTCAATTCAAGATAATTATTATTTTCATTTTCTTTGTACAAATATCATTTTGAATAAAGTATTTATGAGATCCTACATGTGGAAAAGAAAAGCATCATGATTGATGTTTCTGGCTGTTGAATGTTAACCTCTATCCTAAAGATTGCCCACACATCATGGAAAAGTTAATTCCCACCACAGTGGTAATATTGAACATACAGATGAGGGGGCAAACATAGGGCATACACTAACTTCTAGCTTTACATGATATTTCCACTAATATGAATCAATCAGTAGTCTTTACTTTGGAACCTAAGTAAAACTGCATCAACAATTATCTTAGTTTGGCCACTAGGTGAATCATAAAGACATTGTGAAAATCAGTACCTGGATTTTAAAAAATGTTTAATTGATTCTTTCAATATTCTTTTTTGAGATCTTGTTCCTCTTCCAAGCAATAAGCCCCCAACTACTGATCTCACAGGAACAGTTCCTTGTTTGCTAGCTTGTCAGCACCCCATACTGTTAATCTTGCAACAGGTATACAGATACACACACACACACACACACACACACACACACACACACACACACACACACACACAAACCCACAGGACTAAGAACAAATAGATGTATTTAGGTCCTAGCTATTTGACTAGAGCTTGTGAGATAAAGTATTCCTAAAGGATATTTTTCACAATTTATCCAAGTCTCTGTCTAGGCATCCTACTTCACTATTTGTACTTACTAATCTACAGACTTGGAAAACAAAAAACTCATATAAAATATAAAAGCAACCGATAACTTTAAAAAATGTAGAGAAGGCACAAGGAAAATAAAAACATACAGTATCTTCACTAGCCAGAGATGACTGTTATTCCTCTAGCCAGAGATAACTCTTATATTTTTAGATACATATAAATCCTTACAGTTTTCTATGCCTTAGTTTTATATGAATATACTTTTTATTTCACAAAAGTTTAAAACTTTAATATTTAAGGATGTTTAAATCATTGGTATTTTCTGCACATGAACTATGTCACAAAATAATTTTCATAGTAAAATGCATACTATTTTAATTAAATTTGTAATATTACATTAGATGTATAAAGATACATTTAAACAAATCCCTTCTTATTTAAATTTAGCTTATTCTCAGATTTTCCAGTTTATCACATATTTATTAATACATATTATAGTTATTAAATAATATATTTACTATTATAATTAGCATTGACATTGAGATATATTTTTCACAAGTATTTAGTGTTTTATGGTTTAATTTTTATAACATATAATTAGTGAATTATAAGATGTAGATATTGACTTTTTGAAATTATTTTGTAAGAATAGCTTTGCGTATTTATAATACTAACCTCATGGTTTTTATTTGTTGCAAATGGTTTTCCTGATGTTTGTCTCCTCTTAAAGACTATGGTCTTTCTTCATACAGACTTTAAAAAAATGTTAGGTAGTCAACTAACTTTTTTATTAAATATATTTTTTCCTAGTTTATGATTATACAGATATTTACCTATATGGACTTTTGATTATATATAACTATATTTATATTTTGATATATTAAATATTTAAATACAAATATTTAATATTTGATATATTAAATATTTAATGAGTTTTGCTTTGGCATTAACTATAGGATAAACCTCTATCCTTTACCCAGTAAAAAGAAATAGTATCCTTATATTATATGTTTTAATATAAACTCTTAAATTTAAATTTAATGTGATTATCCTATACTATGTAACTTGACACTAGTGACCATTTATTTGATTAAAATAAAATTGTAACCTCATTTATCATATAATAAATTTAGACTTTTTAATCACATTTTCTTACACAAATCTTTATATTTCTAGATTAACTTAAGAATCATTATTTTCCAGTTCTAAAACCTAATAAAATATTCATTATAAATCTAACAAATAGGCTAACATGAGAAGTAATGCATCTTTGAAAATATTAATGCAAGCTATCCCAGTGCAATTATTTAAATTATTTTGTTTAACAGTTAAATTCCTGTTCTATTTACATAGCACATATTTCAATGTGATTAAGTTTCTCATGATTTTGAGCAACTGTTCCTAAAGAGATTATTTTTATCATCTTATATATTTTTTTGAAAGTTGCATTAAAATATTTTGCAACTAGCTGATTTCTTTAATATTCTTTTTTGAGTTGATTAGCTAGGCAATTGCCTAAACACTGAAATGTTTGTCCTGTTTTTGATTTTTTTTATTTTGTTTTCTTGTGTTATTGATTTAGAATGAGACTGCATATTTTGTCTTGTTCTTGATTTTTAATACAGATGTTTGATCAGTGGAACATTTAAACATTAACCAGGACTTCTGCTTTTGGCTTGATATAAGTTTTATTTTATTATATTGGAGAAATAGTCTGTTCTGGTTTGATTGTTTTGCCAGGAACGAATTTAGAATTTGATCAAGTCTATCTTTAATTTATTTTGACGTAATTTGCAGCTAATGAATTCTCTAATTGGATCATACTTAAATTTTAGGGATAAACACTAGTTCATCCTATTATATTTATTTTTGTACATGCTACTTAATTTAATTAAAAAATATACACGGTTTAGTTTGTGTTTATTTTAATCCCAACCTCTGCAAGTTTGCAAGAAATATGCTGAGTTCAAAAAATGCAATGGCAAACCCTTTTAGCTGTTCTGTGTGCTGAAGCAATTCTAATCATGTATATTTTAATCTATTGTCTAAAAATTCTATGGAAATCTCTTATAAAACAGTTCAAGCTCAATATCATTATAGGTGTATTGGAAAATAATTTGCTGTTGTGTTGGTTGTTATTCTCACATGACATATTTAAATTTTATTTAATTTATTCAGCTTTGATCAATTATATTTTCTCAGAATATCCTATAATTTCCTATGAGTTTTGATATGTATTATTATTTGATACAATCTCCCATTGTTTTTAAAATGTATTTGCTCTATATAGCTATGTCACATTATTCATTCACATTGCCAACTGTTTATGATTATTTTTAAATTTAGTTTTGATTACTTTGTAAGAAATATTTTAAATATTTTTAGTCTTTACTAGACTTGCTTTCCAGATTTGTCATTTGTCATTTCTTTTTCCTAAATTGCTCATGTTATCTTTATTGTTGCAGTTATTCTACATTACTTTTTATTTTTTACTATGCCTGCCCTTGTTTACTTAGTTGGATGTTGGGTTTGAAGAATTTATTCTTTTTTATTTGATATTAAAAATTTTAGGATTATGGTTTTCTTTACATATTGATTTGTGCCACATCCCATAATTTTGTTTGTACTGCTATTTTTTTACTTGATTTTTATTTTTGACTCATGATTTGCCTTATTTATCCTTTTTCTTTTATTTTTAAAATTTGATTTGTTTCTATTTCTTTCCTTCTTTGTTCATCATTGTTCTGTTGTAAACTTTTATTTTAAATTCAGGGGTACAAGTGCAGGTTTGTAAAGGTATATCATGGGAGTTGTATAGATTATTTTATCACCTAGTATTAAGCTTAGTACACAGTAGTTGTTTTTCCTGATGCTCTCTTTCATCCCAGCTTTCACCATCCCCAAAGTCCCATTTTGTGTTGTTCCCTTCCATGTATCCTTGTTTTCTTATAATTTAGCTCCCACTTATAAGTGAGAACATGAGGTATCTGGTTTTCTGTTTCTGTGTTAGTTTAACTAAGCATAATAGGCTCTTTGTGACAAAAAAAAAAAAAAGCTCAACATCAATGATTATTAGAGAAATGCAAATCAAAATTACAGTGAGATACCATCTCACACCAGTCAAAATTGATATTTTTAAAAAGCCAAAAAATAATAGATGGTGGAAAGGTGGTAGAGAAAAAGGAATGCTTACATGCTGTTGGTGGGAGCATAAATTAGTTCAACCATTTTGGATGACAGTGTGGTGAATCCTTGAAGACCTAAAGACAGAAATACCACTGGACTCAGCAATCCCATTACTTGGAATATACCCAAAGGAATGCAATCATTCTATTATAAAGACACATAAATGTTCACTGAAACATTATTCACAATAGCAAAAGACGTGGAATCCATCTATATGCCCAACTGACAGACTGGAGAAACAAAATGTGGTATGTATGCACCACGGAATACTATGCAGCCATAAAAAATAATGAGATCATACCCTTTGCAGGATCTGGATAGAGGTGGAGGCCATTGTTCTTTTTTATGCCATGATTTTTTTGTCTTATTACTGAAAACTATGAGCTCTTGAATTAATTTGTGGGAAATAAATCACATTTTAAATACTCATATATATCTGATATCTAATTATTAATATTATTATCATTTAGATTATTTACTCAAATATATTTTCCAGAAAAAAGTATATTTTCTCCTTATCATTTAGGAAATTTTTCTTTTGTTTTTTAAATAGCAATGCTATGAAATTTGTCCAAAAATGTTCATGAATGCCAAATACAGTTGACCCATGAACAACACTGGTTTGAACTACGAGTCAATTTATACACATATTTTTCAATGAGTTACACTGAGTGTGCCTGCCTCTGATGCCTCCTTTTTCACTTCCTCCTCCTCTTCCACCTCTGCCACACCTGAGACAGCAAGACAACTTCTTTGACCTTCTCCTAAGCCTACTCAATGTGATGAAAATGAGCATAAAGATCTTTATGATGATCCATTTCCACTTAATTAATAATACACTGATTTTTTCTCCTTTATGATTGTTCTCGATATAACTTTTCTAGCTTACTTTATTGTAAGAATATAGTATATAACAAATATAACAAACAAAGTATGTTTTAATCAACAGTTTATGTTATTGTTAAGGCCTCCAATCAACAGTAGGCTATTACTAGTTAAGTTTTGGGAGAGTCAAAAGTTATTGTTGAATTTTTAACTGTGCAAGAAAGACATCAGTACCACTAATCTCTGTGGCAATTAAGGGTCCACTGTATTTGTAATACTTTATATTCTTTTTTAAAATACAGTGGTTCTTTTTGGATCAGTTAACATCTTTTGCTTTAAATTCTATGTTTCAGATGTCAATTTTTGCTCTTAATTTTATTTGCAGTTGGCTGGCATATCTTCAATAAAATTTCAGTATATTATTTTCCAAAGCACCCTTTTTTTTTTTTTTTTTTTTTTGCTCTACTCTGTTGCCCAGGCTGGAGTGCAGTGGTCTGATCTTGGGTCACTGCAACCTCCACCTTCTGGGTTTAAGCAATTCTTGTGCCTCAGCCTCCCGAATAGCTGGGATTACAGGCACACACCACCACATTCAACTATTTTTTTGTATTTTTAGTAGAGATAGGATTTCACCATGTTGGTTAGGCTGGTCTCAAACTCCTGACCTTACATGATTCACCTGCCTTGGCTTCCATATATGCTGGGATTACAGGCGTGAACCAATGTGTCTGGCCCTCCAAGACAATTTTCATTGTTGTTTTGTTATGTACTTTATATAGTGACATATTTTTATGTACTCCAAAGTTATTTATCTTTTAATAACTAATTTAGCCCTTTCATAATTATAATCATAATTGACATTTACATTTCACCTCTGCAATAATTTAAACAATAAAATAATATATTTAATTTTATTAAAATAATTATTTTATTGCTTAAACATACTACGTAAAATATTCTCACATCAAAAGAGGAAAAAAGTAAATAAGCTGTATCAGGAGCATACATCTAAAAAACTGAAGCAAACCATGGTAATATTTCAGTAACCAGTTTTTGAAAGCATTCCCTCACAGAAAACAAATAAATGTAAATGTATTTATTGGTATAGAAACAAGTACAAATGTATATGCATTTCTGGATTCAGGGAATAAAGCAATTAAAAAGACAAAAAGCTTGCTTCTTTCATTAATTTTATGTAGGTAGATAATGAAATTAAATAAATGATTCAGTCATATTAGGTAGTGATAAGGGCTCAGATAAAAAAATAAAACAGTTGTTGGCATTATTTATTTATTACAGCATAAAACATCTAAATACAGTGTCTTAAAACAACCATTATTAATTATATTTTATCAAATTCAGTTAGACTATTCTACCTATGTGATCTGGTTGATCTCAGTTGGGCAAAAGCATATGTAGTAGTATCTTGTGTACCTTGTATTTCAATTAAATACTGTCAGTTCCATTATAAAGGCTTAAGGATAGATACGGAGGGTCAATGTACACACTAAAAGCTCCCTCTCTGTTATTCCACATCTGTTGTTCAGGAAGACTGTCCATCCTAATGTTTTACATTTCCACACTACTGCCTTAATTTAACTTATTATTATTTCTTCCCTGATCTACTACAGTTAGTTTGATAATTAGTAATCATTAATTAATCCCCTCAACTACACTTCATTATTGTAAATAATGTTATCGTGACATGAATAATATAGAAAGTAAATTTTAAGTACAGCTGAATGAATTTCTACAAGGTGAACATACCTGGGAAAAAAACAAGTTAATACATAGAATATTAGTGACACCCCAAGAAGAGTGCCTCAAGCCTCCTTTCATGAATAATATAGGAGTAGAAATTATAGAATATAATTTCTACTGCGAGTGCATACTTAAAGTAATAATTTCTAAGTCAAGCATTATTTATATATTCAACCTTAACAGACACTTCTAAAGAGTTGTCCAAAACAGCTTACATTCCAAAGAGCATTATACAAGAGTTCTAGTTACTCCATATCCATTCTAAAGTTTTTTGTTGGCCCTTTAGTTTCTTGTTTTTGTTCAAGTGTTGGTTGTAGTCCTATTTCAAAGCAGTTTTAATTGTCATATTTCTTATGATTAATGATACTTCGCAATTTCTATATACCAATTTGCCATTTAAATATCTTATTTTGTAAAGAATCTGTTCAAATATTTTTCCATTTTTATATTGAATTGTATTTTCTTTTCTTAATGATATGCAGCATTTCTTATATATTTTGGCTCTGAGTTATTTGTCAGAGATTACTTGCCTTTTGTGTGTGTGTGTGTGTATGTAGAAATATATAATTGCAAGTACTTTACTCTGCAGGTTGCATTTATATTCTTTTAATGTTATCTTTGATAAGTGGACATTTAAGTCATAGCTCCATTGGTTGTTATCCTTCAAGTAGTGCTTTTTTAAAAAGTTAAGGTTTTGTGTTATTTTAGAGTGATGATGTTGTTTTAAAAATAGTTACTATACTTTTGCTAGAAGTTGAATAAATGTGTCTTTAAACAACTCAAGAGAGAGTGTATGTGAGATATGTATATATAAAGATAATTTGAAAAAAAGATAATTTGCATTACTTAAAATTTACTCTCTTAATCATATTAAATTATAAAACTCAGTAATTTTTAATATATATTCACAATGTTATACAACTATCTCTACTAATTGCAGACCATTTTTATTAGCCCTGTTCTTCAAAATTCCATATCTATCAAACAATCAGTTCCCCTGTTTCCTCCACATGCTTATATTTATAGAAGCTTTATGCATCATAGCCACAACTTGGGATCAACCAAGGTGTCCTTCAAAGATAAATAGATAAAATGTGGTACATACAGACAATGGAATATTATTCAGCACTAAAATGAGATGAGCTATCAAGGCATAAAAAATACAGAAATCTTAAAAGCATATTACTAAGTAAAAGAAACCAATCTGAAATGTCCACACACTGTATAATGGATACATGTTATTATACATTTGTCAAAAACTATAGAATGGGCCAGGTACAGTGGCTTATACCTATAATCCTAGCACTTTGGAAGGCTGAGGCTGGAGGATTGCTTCAGACCAGGAGATTCAGACTGGCCTTGGCAACATGGTAAGTCACCTTATCCACATTTTTTTTAGTTGTTTGGGCAGGATGGAATTTATCTGTAGTTCCAGTTACTTAGGAAGCTAAGGCAGGAGGGTCACTTGAGCCCAGAAGTTCGAGGTTAGAGTGAGCTATGATCATACCACTATACTCCAGCCTGAGTGACAGAGTGAAACCCAATCTCAAACAAAAACCATAAAATGTACAATACCAGGAATAAATCCTAATGTAAACTGTGGACTTGCTTGATAATGATGTGACAATGATGGCTTATCAATTGTTAACAGATATATCACACTGGTATGTTGATGTTGCCAAAGCCTGTATGTATGTGCAGGCATGGAAAGGGTGTGCAGAAATTCTGTATTTCCTACTCAATTTTGCTATGACCTTAAATTTTTATAAAAAAATAAATTCATAATTAATAAAATAAATTATAGTAAAATTAAAAAATTTATAATATGAACAAAAAGAAAATAATATTTATTAAACCAAAAACAATGGAAAAGCAAAATTAACAAAGTCCATGTTAAGGAAAAAACAAGATCGAAGAAATAAATTAAGGACATTTATTATACATTATTTATGAATCAGCTAAATATTCTAAGACAATGACTGCATTAGTGGTTAGGAATTAATTCCAACTATATGTTTCTTAAGAAATAAAACAACAAAAATCTAAAATAAAGAGGTAAAAATGGTCAAGGTGATGAATATAGATTTCAGAAACTGGGGGGAAAATCATAAATGGCAATATTAATAGCAGACACTGTGAGATTTAAGGTCAAAAACATTAAGTGGGAAAGTGGGACCCAGAGTCACATTATGTAATAATAAAAGGTATAATTTAGAAAAAAAGGTATGAGTCACAAATCATTTTATATAGAACAACAATAGCAGTAACACATAAAAAAGAAATATTCCTAAAAATACACTGAAGACCTGACAAAAACATGATTATAACTGGTGATTTTTCAATATGTCTTTCAGAACTTGACCTAGCCAGTTAAAATAGAAGTAAAAATAGTGAGTATATCAATGATAAAAGTCAACCTCAGCCCTTTGGAGCCCAATTTTTTTGACTATACCAAATGTGACCCTTTCCTGGAGCTTTTGGCCACCAATTCCCCTATTGCTCTTCCTTATTTACCAATTTTTTAAGACATAGATCACTCTGTGATCTCCTAACAGCACTGAGTCTGTCTCCAAGTGGTTGGCAAGTCAGGCTTGAGAACTTGCCCCAGGCTACCCGCCTCCCAGCTGCGAAAGAAAAGGGCTTACTTCTTCCCCTGTCCGTGGAGTCTGACACCAGATTTGCGCCCTCCCCTGCGTTTTGACCGGGAGGCTTCTTGCACTGTTCAAATTGTCACAAAATTCCGCTGGAGGTTTCCTTCTCCCTGTGGTGTTCCCCCCCCAACCCCCACCGCCAGCCACCCACCCTCCTAATCGATCACTGTGGCGCCAGTTAAGAATGGCTTGCTTGGGTACTGAAAGAGCTCCCAGGGCCTTTCTGATGCTTTCTCTATGACTGTGTTTCTCCTGGCTCTCTAAATGGACTCAGCTCCAGGTAAGTTCAGAAACTTCTACAAACACATCTTCGGTTTCTTCAGTGGGGGTGTGTATTCAGGAGAGGCAGCTGGCGCTTTTCCACTTTTGCAATCGGGGCATGCACAGTATTTGGGGTGTCTCCCAGGTCCTGAAAGAGAAGTAGGCTTCTTTCAGAGGGTCTGTGGGTCCTTTCAGGATTATTGGTTTGTTCTTGTATTTTAGACCTGGAGGTAAAATCTACAATGCAAGCTTCCACATGCTGTTCTGTTCATCTGAGTGGGAGCTGCAATCTAGTCCTGCCTCCCATTTGCCATGATGATGACTTGTCCCCTATTTTTCATAAAATTATATTTTCCTATACAGTTGTTTGAGCTCCTTTCATATTCTGGTTACACATCCCTTTTCAAATGAGTAGTTTACAAATATTTTCTCCCATTCTGTGGGTTGTCCTTTCACCTTATTGATTGTTTCTTTGGTTTTGCAATAGCTTTTTAACTTAATGTAATCTCATTTGTCTATTTTAGCTCTGGTTGCCAGTGCTTGTGTAATATTACTCAAGAAACATTTTCCCAGTTCAATGTCCTGGAGAGTTTCTTCAACGTTGTCTTGTAGCAGTTTCATAGTTTGATGTCTTAGATTTAAATCTTTAATCCATTTTATTCCTCTTTTGTGAGACCACTCACCTAGGCTGGAGTGCAGTGTTGTGATCTCAGCTTAATGCAACCTCTGCCTCCCAGGTTAAAGTAATTCTCATGCCTCAGCCTCGTTAGTAGCTGGGATTACAGGTGTGTGCCACCACACCTAGCTAATTTTTGTATTTTTAGTAGAGATGGGTTTTCGCCATGTTGGCCAAGCTGGTCTCAAACTCCTGACCTCAAGTGATCTGCCTGCCTCAGTCTCACAAAGTGCTATGATTACAGATGTGAGCCACTGTCCCCAGATAAGTCTTTAATCCATTTTGATTTGAGTTTTGTATATGGTAGGAGAAAAGGATCTAGTATTATTCTTCTGCATATAAATATCCATTATTTTTTTTAGCACTATTTACTGAAGAAGTCTTTTTTTCCCATGTTTGTTCTTGGCAACTTTTTTTGAAATTGAATTCACTGTAGGTATGTGGATTTATTTTTGTGTTCTCTATTCTGTTCCATTAGTCTATATGTCTTTTTTTTTTTATGCCAGTACCATGCTGTTTTGCCTACTAGAGCTCTGTAGAATAATTTGAAGTCATGTAATGTGATTCTTCCAGTTTTATTCTCTTTGCATTGGCTATTCTGGATCTTTCTTAGTTCCATATAAACTCATAAGGATTCTATTTCTGTGAAAATGCCATTGGTATTTTAATAGTGATCGCATTCAGTCTTCAGATTGCTTTGGGTAGTATGGATATTTTAACAATATTGACTCTATCCATGAATATGGAACATTTTCCCATTTCTTGATGTCCTCAATTTCTTTCATTAGTGTTTTTTATAGTTTCTCTTATAAAGAATCTTTCCCTTCTTTGGGTAAATTAATTCCTAAGTATTTTATTTGTGGCTATTGTCAATGGTATTACTTTTTAAATTTCTTTTTCAAGTCATTTACTGTTGGCATATAGAAATGCTACTGAGTTTTGTATGTTCATTTTGTATCTTCAACTTTAATAAATTTGTTTATTAGGTTTAATAGTGTTTCTGGTGCAGTCTTTAGGTTTTTCCAAATAAAAGATTATATCATATGCAAATCATGATAATTTGACTTCTCCCATTTCAACTTGGATATGCTTTATTTCTCTTGTCTGATTGCTCTAACTAGAAATTTCAGTACTATATTGAATAACAGTGGAGAAAGTGGGTATTCTCATCATGTTTCAGATCTTATAGGAAAAGCTTTTAGTTTGTTTCCATTTAGGATGATTGTAGATATGGGTCTATCATATATGACTTTTTTTATGTTGCGGTATCTTCCTTCTATTCCCAGTTTTTTTTAAAGGGCCTTTATTATAAAGAAACACTGAATTTTATTCAATGCTTTTTAAGTATCAACTGAAACATTCATATGGCTTTTATTCTTTGTTCTGCTGAAATGATGTATCATGTTGTTTTGCATATGTTAAACCACCCTTGAATCCCAGAGTTAAATCTCATTTGATCATAATTAATGATATTTCTAATATATTGTTGAATTTGGTTTGCTACTATTTTGTTGAGAATTTTTGCACCATATTTATCAAATATATTGGACTGTAGTTTTATGTATTTGATCTGTCTTTATCTGGTGTTGGTATCAGGGTAATACTGGCCATGTACAATGAATTTGGAGTATTCCCTTCTCCTCCTTTTTTTTTTTTTTTTTTTAGAATAGTTTGAGTATAACTGGTATTATGTGTTTTAATGCTTGGTAGAACTCAGTAATAAAGCCATTGGGTCCTAAGCATCTCTTTTATTACAGCTTCAATCTCATTACTTGCTAATTAGTCTGTTTAGGTTAATCCAACAGATTTCTAAAGATTAGAAACCTAATCTTTATGATTCAGCCTTTGTAGATTATACGTGTCTAGGAATTTATCCATTTCCTTGAGATTTTCCAGTATATTGGCAAGTAGTTGATCATAGTAGCCACTAATGATCCATTGAACATCAGTTGTAATGTCTCCTTTTTTATATCTGATTTAATTTCTTTGGATTTACCTTTTTCTCAGTTACTGTCACTGAAGTTTTATCAATTTTAACTCTTTTTAAAAAAAACTTTATTTTTGTGGATGTTTATTGTTCTTTCCTTTCAGTTTTATTTATTTCTGCTCTGATCTTTATTATTTCCTATTCTCTACAAATTTGGGTTTGGTTTGCTCTTGCTGTTTTAGATCTTTAATATTAACATTAAATTGTTTATTTGAAGTTTTTTTTATCTGTTTCGATGAAAGTGCTTATAGTTGTAAACTTTGCTATTAGTACAGTATTTTCTGTGTCCTGTGGGTTTTGGTAGGTTGTGTTTCCACTATCACGGGTTTCAATTTTTTTTCAATTTTCCTCCTAATTTCTTAATTGATCCATTGGTCATTCAGGTACATATTGTTTAATTTCTATGAATTTCTATACTTTTCAAGATTTATTGTTTTTGATTGTTAGTTTTATTCCACTGAGGTCAGAGGAGATGCTTGATATTATTTCAGTTTTTTGACCTGTCTTAAGAATTGTTTTGTGACCTAACATATGGTCTATCATTCAGAATAAGCCATGTGCTGAGAACAATGTGTGTTTTACAGTTCTTGGATGAAATGTTCTGGAAATAACTATTAAATCCATTTGGTCTATAATGTAGATTATGCCCAGTGTTTTTTTGGTGATTTTCTGTCTGGAAGATCTGCTCAATGCTGAACATGGGCTGTTGAGTCTCCAGCTATTATTGTATTGGGGCTTATCTCTCTTTAGCTCAAATAATATTTTCTTAATATATCTGTGTTCTCAAGTGTTGGATGCATATAGGCTTAAAATTGTTGTAGTATCTTGCTGAACTGACCACTCTTTCCTCTTTTTTTCAGTTGTTTTTTTTAAATCTATTTTGTGGGACATAAATATAGCTTCTCCTGTTCTTTTTGGTTTCCATTGGCATGGAATATCTTGCTGTTGCTTAATTTTTAGTCTATATGTTTCCTTAAAAGCTAAAATATATTTCTTAAAGACAAGAGATCAATGAGTCTTGTTTTTTCATCCATTCTGTCAGGCTGTGTATTTTAGTAGGAGAGTTTAGTTCATTTACATTGATGCTTCATTGACAAGTAAGGACTTTCTCCTGTCATTTTGTTATTTGTATTCTGGTTGTTTTTGGTCTTCTCCTTCTTTCTTTCCACTCTGTCTTCCTTTAATGAAAGTGATTTTCTCTAGTAATATGATTGAGTTTCCTGGCATTTATTTTTTGGGTCTCCCTTGTATGTTTTTCAGTTTGAGGTTATCATAAGGTTTGCAAATACTATCTTATAATCATGGTTTGCATAAACAAACAAATAAGCCAAAAGGAAATGAATTAAAACTACAACTTATGCTCACTCACTTCCTTTTTTTTTTCTTTTTTGAGATGGGGTTTTGCTCTTGTTACCCAGGCTGGAGTGCAAGGGCATGATCTCGGCTCACCACAACCTCCGCCTCCTGGGTTCAAGCAATTCTACTGCCTCAGCCTCCTGAGTAGCTGGGACTACAGGCATGCACCACCATGCCCAGCTAATTTTTTTGTATTTTTAGTAGTGACGGGGTTTCACCATGTTGACCAGGATGGTCTTGATCTCTTGACCTCGTGATCCACCTGCCTCGGCCTCCCAACTTTTTTTTTTTTTTGAGATGAAGTCTTGCTCTGTCACCAGGCTGGAGTGCAGTGTCACCATCTCAGCTCATTGCAATCTCCACCTCCCAGGTTCAAGTGATTCTCCTGCCTCAGCCTCCTGAGTAACTGGGACTACAGGTGCACATCATCACACTCAGCTAATTTTTGTATTTTTAGTAAAGATGGTGTTACACCATGTTGGCCACAATGGTCTCAATCTCTTGACCTGGTGATCTGCCTGCCTTGACCTCCCAAAGTGCAGGGATTAAAGGTGTGAGCCACTGTGCCTGCCCTCCATGCCTATTTTTTATCTGTTTGTTGTTTCTATTTATATATCACACTGTCTATTCTTGAGAAGTTTTTATAATTATTATGTTTGACTAGCATATATTCAAGTCTTTCTATGTAGTATTAAACTAGTTTACACACCACAGCTACAGTGTTCTAATATTCTGTGTTTTCCTCTGTACTTATTATCAGTGAGTTTTGTACATTCCAGTGATTACTTATTGTTCATTAACATCTTCTCCTTGCTGATTGAAGTAGTCCCTTTAGCACTTCTTGTAGGACATGTCCGGTGTTGAAATCCCTCAGCTTTTGTTTGTCTGGAAAGACCTTTATTTCTTTTTCATGTTTGAAGTATTTTTTCTCCAGATATACTTTTCTAGGGTAAAGGTATTTATTTTTTTCCTTCATCACTTTAAATATGCCATGCCAGTCTCTCCTGGCCTCTAAGTGTTCCAATGAAATGTCTTTTGCCAGACATACTGGAGCTCCATTGAATTTTTTGTTTTTGTTTTTCTCCTTATAGGATCCTTTCTTAATCCACGGTCTTTGGGAGTTCGATTATTTCATACCCTGAGGTAGTCTTCTTTGGGCTAAATCTGTTTTATGTTCTATAATCTTCTTGTACTTGGATAGTAATATTATTCTCTAGGTTTGGGAAGTTCTCCATTATTAATACGTTGAGTGAACTTATCTTTTTATCTACCTTCTCTTTGAGGCCAATAATTCTTAGATTTGCCCTTTTGAGGCTATTTTCTACGACCTGTAGGCATGCTTCGCTGTTTATCTTTCCTTTTTTCTTTTGTCTCTTCTGAATGTGTATATTCAAATAGCCTGTTTTTAAGCTCATTCTTTCTTGTGCTTGATAAATTCTGCTACTAAAAGAGACTGATGCATTCTTCAGTGCGTCACTTGAATTTTTCAGCTCCAGAATTTCTACCTGATTCTTTTCAATTGTTTCAATCTTTGTTAAATTTATCTGATAGAGTCTGAATTCCTTCTCCGTGTTATCTTGAATTCTTTTGAGTTTCCACAACATAGATATTTGAATTATCTTTCTGAACGGTCACATATCTCTGTTTATCCATGGTTGGTCCCTGGTGCCTTACTTGGTTCATTTGGTGAGGTTATGTTTTCCTGGATGGTGGAGACGCCAGTAGACAGTCTTGGAGTCTGGACATTGAAAAGTTAGTTATTTATTGTAGTCTTCATTGTCTGAGCATTATCTGAGCTTGTTTGTACTCATCCTTTTTGGGAAGGCTTTCCAGTATTCAAAAAACTTGGGTGTTGTGAACTAAGCTTTATCTGCTTTATAGGACAAGCCAAGCCCAGTACGGCTACTGCCTATGTTTGCTCAAGGCTCTGGGGCTTTACAATCAGCAGGTGACAAAGGTAATTAGGCCTATATATTTTCCTTCAGGGTGTCAAGTTCCGTCAAGCCCCAGGTAGGTCCAGAAGTGCCATCGAGGGCTAGAGTCAAACACCTTAGAAGTCTGTCTGGTGTTTTATTATACTGTGGCTGAGCTGGCACTCAAATTACCATAAACAGTTCCTTCTACTTTTCCCTCCTTTCCAAAGGCAGAGGACTCTCACCCTGTAGCCATGACCACCATAGGATTTGCGGAGTACTACCAGACAACCCCCAATGTTCCTTTAAGGCACAAGCGCACTTTAGTCAGCTTGCAATAAATTCTGCCTGGCCTAGGACTCACCCTTCAGGACAGGGGCTCACCCCTGCCCAGGGAAGGTCCATAAATGCTATCCATTTGTCAAGTCTTGGTAACAGGAACCCCATGAGCCTGCGTGGTGCTTTACTTTCCTGTGTCTGAGCTGGTACCTAAAGTACAAGAAAAAATTCTCTTCACTTTTCCTTCTGCTTGTCTGAAGCAAACAGAGTTTTACCTCATAGCCACCACAGCTGGGAATGTTGAGTCTCACCTGAAACCAGCAAGTCTCAGAGGCTCATCCAAGGCCCTCTATGTAGTACTTGGGTATCACTACTGGTTATTCAGAGCTAAAAGACTCTTCGGGTAGCAGGTATGAATGTTTCCAAGACTGGGTACTTTCCTTCAAAGTCGCATTTTCCCTTCTGGCTGAATGTGTGTCCAGAAACGTCACCCCAGAGCGACGTCTGAAATGGAGGCCTCACAACTCTGACTTTTGCACTATCCTGCTGTGGCTAAGCTGGTATCTAAGATTCAAGACAATGTGCTCCCCACTCTTCCCTCTCCTCTCTTCAAGTGGAAGGAAGGTGGCTCTTTGGGGTTAGGTCATATGCTTCCCAGTCCATTGTCTCTGGGCCCAGTTCACTACTAGCACTCACCTAAGAGTTACAGTCCTTGTGACCTATACTGCCTATCAAGTTTTATTTAGATTCTTAGAGCACTTTAACCCTTAGTGGCTAAATTTCCAAACACTCGAATTCTGACTACTAGGATTGGCAATTACCTTCCAGCTAGAACTGGTTTAAATATTTCTTCCGTGTGCAGGCATTACTTGAGTTTGATGCAGTTTTTCTTCCTGCTCTAATAGGACAGCACTGAGTTAATGCCCCACAGTTGCTGTGCTCTCCCTCCCCCCTGCCCAGGGCTGCACTCTACAGCCACTACTGCTGGGGGTGAGAGAGGGGTGGCATCTATAAGTGATCCAAAACTGTTTTTTTTTACCTCTTTATTGCCTCTTTTAGCAATATGAGGTTAAAACTGGGTATTATGAGGACTAATCTGATTATTTTCTTATGAAGTTGTGTGTGTGTGTGTGTGTGTGTGTGTGTGTATGTGTGTGTGTGTGTAGATAGTTGTTAAACTGGTGTCTTTGAGGGGGTGGGGGGCAATCAATGGAGGCTTCTATTTTTTCTTTTGCTCCATCTCCTAGTAGACATCTTTCTTTTTGCTATGGGTTTTGTATTAGTTTCTATTTGATGTGGTTTGCCTCAGTGTCCCCACCAAAATCTCATGTTGAATTGTGATTCTGAGTGTGGGAGATGAGGCCTGGTGGGAGGTGATTGGATGCTGGAGGTAGTTTCTAGTGGCTTAGCACCATCCCTCTAGTACTGTCTCAGGATAAAGTTCTCACAAGATCTGGTTGCTTACTAGGTTGGTGCAAAAGTAATTGCCATTTTTTCACTAATAGTAATAGAAAAACCACAATTACTTTTGCACCAACTTAATAAAAGTGTGTAGCACTTCCGCCTTAGATCTCTCTCTCCTGCTGCTATGTGAAGATGTGCTTATTTCCTCTTTGCCCTTCTGCCATAATTGTAAGTTTCCTGAGGCTTCCCTAGCCATGCCTCCTGTACAGCCTGTGGAACTGTGAGTCAATTAAACTTTTTATCTGTATCAATCACTCACTCTTAGGTAGTTCTTTATAACAGTATAAGAATGAACTAATACACTATGAAAGCATAAAACTTTATAACTCCAGCATATGTCAATGTATTACTTCCTATTTTATTGTTAGTGACTTGTGAGTCATGTTTAAGAACTTTTGCTTAAATCAAAGTCATTAAGATGTCTTCTTAATTCTTATTTTTAAAATATTAAATTTAGGTGTCACCCATCAGAAATCAATTTTTATGAATGCCATATGTTTTGTCAGATAAGACAAGTCACATTTTTGTTTATACAGATATATAATTGTTAAAACACTAGCTATTAAAAAACAGAAAAATTGTTTTCTGATGTGCTGACTTTTGGGGAATGCTTCTAAACTCTTTTGATTTGTTTGTCATTTTTCTATCCTATGTCAGTACCACAGTATATTCTCTGATATACTGTTAAAAGTCTTTTATTTCTCATGACTACCACAGTTATTGTTTTGCTTCTTGTATTTACATAAAATCAGCATGTTATGTTCTTATCAAGAAAAAGCTATGTGGAATCATTATTATGTTAAATCTATTTTTTGCTTATACTAAATTTTTATTTTTACATGTTGTTGGATTACATTTGCTAATTGTTCATAAATATGCAACTATGTTTATGACAAAGACTGTTTCATAATTTTTTGTGTTATTAGTATCTTTGTGAAATAGAAAATTAAATTGATTCTGGCCTCATAAAAAAGGTTACATAATGTTACTTATTACAATATTTTCTAGAAAACTTTATATAAGATGGGTGTTATTTCTTCTTTTAATATTTGGAAGAATTAAACAGTGAAACTATCCTGACTTCTGAATATGTGTATATGCATATAGGTTATTAACAAAACATTAAAGTTATTTAATAGAAATTAGACTATCAAAATTTTTTATTTTGGTTTCATTGTAAATCAATTATTTTGATGTGCCTATAATTTAATTCAATTTGTCAAATATTCAAATTTATTGTTTGTAATATGTCCTCATTATAACTGTTTGTATTTTCCATTCTACATTTTTTTAAAATTTCTTTAAATTTTGCATGTCTTTATTATTTCTCCTCTACATTTCTTAAGTTTTATTTAATGTTACTGATTTTCTAAATTAATGAGTTAGGCAAATCATAGAGCTTCAGCATTTCTTCCTTTCTAAAATATGCATTTGGATCTATACATTTTTCTACAATACTGTTTTAACTGCAAACCATAATCTTTAAATATTCTACTTTATGATTGATGTCATGATATTTTCTAGTTTTCATTGATGTCTTCCTTGACATTTAAATGTCTATTGCATAAATTCATGGTGCTTTTTGTTTCTCTACTTTCAATTTTATATTTCAATGGCAATTTCATCCTTTGTTGTTAGAAGATAGAATAGTTTAAAATCTTAAGACATTTGTTTAGGCTTTCTTTAAAAAATAATACACACTTGTTTTGTGGTGAATATTATATATTATATACACATTTTTAACAATTAGAAATCTCATCAAATTTGTGGAAGTGTCATTTATTATAATTTCATTACCAGATCTGTTATTTCAAATTATTATTGATGTATGATATGGTTACCATAATAGTTATTAAAGAGGTTTTTGTTATTGTTAAGTATACATCTCTAGTAGTAAATTTATTTATTTTTTTATTTCTGTCAGTTTTTTTTTTAATTTATGAAGCTATACTGGTAGGTAAACGTGGATTTAAAATTTTGGCAGTTTCCTGTTAGATTTAAGTTTTTACTAATTATTTTAAAATATCTTGCTTCATATCTTACAATGCTTCTTGCTTTAATTTCTTTGTCTGCTATTACTATAGTTACTCCAGCTTTCTTATAGGTAATATTTACATATTTTCATATTCTTTTATCTTCAGCATTTTTTGTAACATATTTAAAATGTATATATTGTAAGTAGCATACATGTAAGCTTGCATTTTTAACCATTTAAGAGTTTTATATTTTACTTGGTTTTACACAGTCCATTTATATTCAACATAATCACCTAACAAGTTTTTCTAACTTATTACCACTGATTTGTTAATTTGACCATCTGCTTCATTTTCTTGTTCCTTTTATTTTTTTAGTTTATCAGTGCTTTGTCATTTTTTCTTTCTGTTTAAATACTATTTATGTACTCTCTTCTTTTTACCATTCATTTATTTAATATAATAGAAATAAATATATTTACATTTTACTAATATGACAGAAAACCAGAACTTTTAAACTCCATTTACTCAACTCTCAACCTTCTTCATTAGTGCTCTCTAGATTTTCATGTCTATATATAATTTAAACTTACAAAATAATTCACAATTATTGCTGTATGTAGTTAATATTTATTTACATTTATCCACACATTTGTCTTTTTTGATGTACTCCATTCTCTCCTGAATTTCCATATTTCTATTTTTTTTAATTTTAATTGAATGTGTTAAACACATTTACTGAGTTAACTCTTAAATAATTTATTATTCACTTTTACATTGTTATTTGATCTTTTTAAATAGATTATAATTCTCTTTTTGGAACCTCTATCCTTTCATCTATTTTGCTTATCTTTCTTTTTCTCACTCCTAAAGCCAAGCACTTTTCTGATTTCTATGCTTATATACCTGGTTTTCCTGTTATTGAAATTCACAGAAATAAAACAGTATGGCACGTACTCTTCAAAATGTTTTTTATTACAAGAAAACATGAAGATATATCCATGTTTTCAACTGCATCAGTATTTTATCCTTATGATAACTAAATAGTATTCAATGGCTATATATACCATATTTTATTTTTCTGTTGTCCTTTTGATGAATATTTACATTTTTAAAAAATTTTTGTTATTTTGAATAACATTTCAATTAACATTCTTTCATTAACATTCTTTTATTCTAAAACGTGTAAGTTTTTTTTAGTTAAAATCTGTTTATATTTTTCTTGCGGAAACCTTTGGGAATTGTTGGGTGATAAGTTAATTGTATGTTTTATTTTATTATGACAACAGCAGTATATTAGAGCTCTGATTGCTTTGCACTTCCTCCTACATGTTGTGCTGTTAGTCTTTTATTTCAGCAATTCTAGTGACTGCATAACAATATCATTTTGAATTTTAATTTATCTGGATAATTAAATATGCTGAGCATCATTTCATAGCTTTATTTTGAAATGAGTTATATGCACATTTGAAAAATCTGTGTAATTATCAGTTGTGAGCATACTACTTTAAAATATCTATTATCAGGAGCTTCAGGACAGCTGACTGTAAGTACCTTCCTAAGAACCAAAACAGTGAGTAATCACATTTTTAATAGATCATCCAAGAGACAATATAGGAATTCAACAACAAAACAAGTGACTAGACATAACTAAAGCAAATAAGAGAAGAGAAGTAAGGCAGCCTATTTGGCTCGGATTGCCTGGGAGCCAAAAGAGACTCTTCAATGCAGGACAGGGTAAGTGAGAGACCCTCAGCTGTCCACACCCACACCATGGACTTTTACAATCTTAGCTATGGGAGAGCTCCTTAACATTCACAAGCCATAAAACTAACTAGGAAGCATCTAGAGATTGTGTGACAGCACTGCTTCAGAGAGAAAGCTCACACTTGGTCCCATGCGCTCCCTGAGACCTAGGAAGTTACGGTGAGGTGCCATTTTAGAGCCCTTCCTGGAACAGGCTTCAGACTCTTGAGGCCCAGCGGTGTCAGGCCTGAAGTAGAAGTACAGGCTGATGCTCCTCTAACTGAGGCACAAGTGAGGCATGAGCTGACATTGCCAAAGCAAAGACACAACCAAAGCATGAGCTACCACTGTTGGGGCTGAGGCACAAGTGACACATGTGTTTCCCACCTGCTGACCTAAGAAAGTCACACTACCTTTGCCAGTAGCGGGCTGTCCCCAACTCAAGCATTCTGCTAGTGGCCTGGGGATGGCCACACACCTGCCTACTATGCCTGGTACCTTCACATACTATCAGGGGACCTGAGGGCAAACCCATCTGGCCTGGTCTTGCCCATGTCACCCTGTGCCAGAGCACACAGTCCAGGGGCCAGGGGATTGCTCAGTCTGGTGGTAGTTTATATTTCTGTGGCATCATTGGTGATATCCCATTTATCATTTTTATTGTGTCTATTTGATTCTTCTCTCCGATTGATTGGGTACACAAGAAGAGGGAGGGTTCGGCTATGTCTTTCCAGGTCATAATCTCAAACAAATGGACTGGATAAGTTGTTCTAGCTTGAGAGAGGAGAAATGCGTGAAGGAGAAGGTCCAAGAGTACTATTCTAGTATTGCCTTAACATAAAGAAATATCTGGTATAATAGTTTCACTCTTGCTATGTTAAGATTTGACTTTAAGACAATATAGTATCCATATGGAGCAATGGTAATTTAATTTGAATTCATTTGTATTTCAATTTAGAAGAATTAGGGGGTAAACTTCATAATTTTTTTTTTTTTTGCTTTGTTGCTTTGGGGGATGACTTGGTTTTTCTTTTGGAAAGGTAGCAGAGGAAGGTTGAATAAGTGTCTTTTCTGTCAGTACTTTTTTTTGGTAGCCAACAAAAGTATTCCAAAATTATTGAATTGACCCTGAACCAATTTTGAACACTTGAATAGAGAGCTTAGTGCATATTTGTTTTTATTAGGGTTTTGTTCTTTGTCTCACATAAAAGAATATTTCAAGTCTAGGCTGATCTCAAATTTTTCACCTTCACCTCATCTGTGATAGTTCATTTTCTTACTACTACGAAGAAATATCTGACTGAGTAGTTTAGGGAGAAAAAGAGTTTAATGGACTCACATTTCCACATGGCTGGGGAGACCTCACAATCATGGCAGAAGTTGAAGGAAGAGCAAAATCATGTCTTACATGGTGGCATGTGCAGGGGAACTGCCCTTTATAAAGCCATCATATCTTATGAGACTTATTCACTATCACAAGAACAGCATGAGAAAAACCCACCCCTGTAATTCAATTACCTCCCACTTGGTCACTACCATGACGCATGGAAATTATGGGAGCTACAATTCAAGATGAAATTTGGGTGAGAACACAGCCAACCCACATCATTCTGCTAACCTCTAAACCCTGCAAAATGTCAGCTCTTGTAGGGACCTCAAAGAAACAATAGGCTACAGATATCAGAGCTCTTTATACATAAATGGAAAATCACACACAAACAATCACCACATAAAGAGGATTAAAAAATAATCTTCATTACAGTTTTAGCTGAATTGCAAAGAGAGTCATAATATGGCATCTGTCCTGACTGTGCATTGCTATTGTCTAACTGAATCAGATACGAAAGATTTGCAGCACTGACATGGAGCTCACAAAATGCATAGAAAGCCAACTCTATGCCATTGCTCTTTGGCCATAAGTGTTCCAATTGTTAGCATGTTGGTGACATGAATTTTCTGATCCTAAATATATTTGTGCTATTATCTAAGCATGACCCAAAGAAGAGGGAATAACTGTAGACTAATGCCCATTTCCACATAGACAAGACCTTTTAATCTCATCTGTGAGTTGAAAAAGATGTTTTAGCACACTGCTGGAGATGATATGGAAAGCACTGGATATCATTATTACCTGGTGCATCTGTCATCTCTGACTCTATTATAAAGTAACTAAAACCTAGGTGGAAAATGAGTTATCTCTAAAATTTAATGTCAAAACATTAAACCAAAATCATTTTCAACAATTCCCCTCCCTATGCCTTTTACCTGAATTATCTTTATACAGTTCCCTCCTCCTCCCAAATAATGCAAACTTCATTTTATTAACTATTATTTCTTTTATTGCCACATATAGAATACTAATCATATTTTTATGTTAACTAGAACATGGAATTGCAGCATACATAATTAAAAGTATAAAAAGAATAAAAACATTTGTCTGTTTATGTGATTTTCTTCAACATATGCGTCTTCAGCATATGAAGGTATTGTTGAGAACCTCATGTGTCTCAGACATTGTTTTGTCTCCTGGGGTACACTAGTAAATGAAATCATCAAAAATCCCTGCCTTCATAAATTTTTCAATTTAGTGGGATGAAATGTATAAAACAAAAAATCATTAAGCAAACTATATACCATACTAAAAAGTGATGGGCATTTTGGAGAAAAATTAAGTAAATAAGAACAACAGGCAGCCATAAGCCTCACTGAGATGGTAATGTTTGAGCAAAATCTTAGAAAGGAAGTTTGTAAGCCTTATAAATATCTTAGGGGAAAGCATTTAAGGCAGAAGGAGCACTAAATGCAAAAGTGGGATCTTGCCTGACAAGCTCAGAGAACAGCAAGTGAACAGTAAAATGAAGTCAGAAAAGATAAAGTGCTGGGAAGTGGCTGATTTTGTAGAGCCCAGTAGGTACACACAAACACATGGCTTTGGATCCCGTGTGAAACTGGATGTAGGAGTAACTTATTACAGCAGCCACAGAAAAGTAATGCATTATCCCCAAATTATGTTTTTAATAAGTACATTTTCTTCACCTTCTCTTCTTCCTCCTCCCTTTTCTTATTTTTCCCAATAAATGCAATATATTTATTTATATGTGGAACACATAATGTCATAACACTTCAAATATTCTCACTTAGTGCAACATAAGATGATTTATTTTTGCTAGATGCACAAAAAAGGCCAATTTTTATGAAGTTTGCTCAAGTTGTAGTATGGCTTCTAACACACCAAATAAGGTTTTAAACTTCAAAGGAATTAAGCCCTTTTAATCTCTCTTTTTCTCTCCTTGTGGAGATATATCTATATATACATATATATATATACATAAATTTATTATATTAAACATTTTTAGATGTACAGTTCAGTTGCATTGAGTACATTTAAATTGTTATACCAATATCCATCTCTAGAAATGAACCAAACATCTTATTATCCCAAACTGAAACTCTGTATCCTTTAAACAATAATTCCTTATGCCACCTCCCCAGTCCCTAGAAACCAGCTTTCCACTTTCTGTCCCTATGAATTTAACTATTCTAGTACTTCATATAAATGAAGTTATACAGTATTTGTTCTTTTGCATCTGGCTTATCTCACATAGCATGTTTTCAGGGTTCATCCATACTGTAACATGTATCAGAACCTCTTTTTTTTTTAAATTATAGATGAATCTTATAAAAACATGCTTCAATGAGACACTTCCTGCTACCTGGAAATTTGGCTAAGGTCTCATACCTGAAAACAAATGTCATAAGTTAGCCTAAATTCTAAAGAGAACTCCAATGCACAAAAGCTGACATCTCTTCAGGATTTTCTAAGAGGCTGCAGAATTAGCCCTGATATTATTAGCCTTTTACTAGCATGACTTTGCATCTCCAGTATATGTATACAGAGTTCTATATGTTTAATAGACTTTAATACATTGATCTAGAGGGGGAATTGCTGTGGTTTCTCTCTCCCTTCTACGTGCTTGTATTCCCCATCTCCACACTTTATTGTCAGCAAGTTGAGAAGAAAATTCCTTGTGAAGATTAATAAAGGCTCTGAGTTGCATAGAATAGCATTATATTCTCATATTGGATATTGGTAGCAACTTTTTGTTTTCCCTGTACATGTTTGAGTAGAAAAAGAGGACAGCAGAAAGGCATCATGGTGAAGGAAAGGTAAAGGATGGAGCAGTTGGCTCGCCTACCATGTGTTGCATAAACATTTTGGTGGTTAGCATGAAAATACATGGGCATGAAGCATCTTGTAGGATCTGACCCAAGAGGGAAGACCTCCAGGTGAGGAAACCCATAATTGAGGAACTCTGGGCAGATGCACATTGAGCATAGTTAAAGTGGTCTAAAAATGTCAACTCAGACTACATCTTTCTTCATGGGAAATACAGAGAAGGGAGATACATGACTGCATCTCTAAAAGCACATGAGTGTGTTACATATTGCATTTGACTAGTCTGCCACACAAAAGATATAAATAACCACTAAGTGTAAGCAAAATAAAACTAAGTCTAAAAATATAAAAAGAATAAGAAAAATGTTTTCTCTTTCCTCTATCACTGCTCTAGTTGCCTCAACACATTTAAGGGGATCAGCTATATAGAATATCTGTTGGTCAAGTTTCCATAGATAAGCAGAACTAGTAGGACATATATATTGAGATTTATTGAAAATAATGGACTCATGCGATTGTTAGAGCTGCTCAGGCAATTCTGAAATTGCCTAATTGGAAGGGATAGACTATGACTCTTAGTTACAAGCTGAAGCTGCAACCTACAAGTCAGATGTCTTCTTCTTAATAGATGCCACAGCTATTCTTTTAAGGATTTTCAACTGATTTGAATCAGGCCCCTCTAGATTATCTAGGAAAATATTCCTCACTTAAGTACTGACTCTCTAAAGTCCATTATATCATTCTATATGCCTTTGTGTACTCAGAGCTTCGCTATCGCTTATAAGTGAGAACATGTGTTTTTTGGTTTTCCACTCCTGTGCTACTTCACATAGAATAATGGCCTCCAGTTCCATCCAAGTTTCTGTAAAAGACATTATTTCCTTCATTTTAAGGGCTGAGTAGTATTCCATGGGATATATATATATATATATTTTATCTACTCATTAGTCGATGGGCACTTAGGTTGGTTACACATCTTTGCAACTGCAAATTGTGCTTCTATAAACATACATGTGCAGGTGTCTTTCTTATATAATGATATATTCTCCTTTGGGGAGATACCCAGTAGTGGGATTGCTGGATCTAATGGTAGACCTACTTTTAGCTCTTTAAGGAAATTCTACACTGTTTTTTAATAGAGGTTGTACTGATTTACATTCCCACAAACAGTGTATAAGTGTTCCATTTTCATCTAATCACATCTAATCCCTCTCCCAAGTGTTCCATTTTCATCACATCCACACCAAAATCTATTGTTTTTTGACTTTTGTAATAGCCAGTCTTGCAGGAGTAAGGTTCTATCTCATTGTGGTTTTAATTCACATTAATTCACATTTCCTTGATGATTAGTGATTTTTGAGCATTTTTTTCCCTGTGTTTCTGGGCCATTTGTATATCTTTTGAGAAATTTCTATTCATGTCCTTTGCCCACTTTTTGATAGGATTATTTGGGTGTTTTTCTTTCTTTCTTTCTTTTTTTTTTTGGTGATTTCTTTGAGTTTCTTATAGATTCTGGATACTAGTCCTCCATTGGATGCATAGTTAGCAAATATTTTTCTTCTATTCTGTGGGTTGTCTACTTACTCTGTTGATTATTTCGTTTGTTGTGCAGAAGCTTTTTAGTTTAGGTACCATTTATTTATTTTTGTTTTTTGTTGCATTTGCTTTTGGGTCTTAGTCATGAGTTCTTTGCCTAGGCAAATGTCTAGAAGAGTTTTTTTCTATCATTGTCTTCTAGAATTTGTACGATTTTAGGACTCAGTAAGTATTTGATCCACCTTGAGTTGATTTTTGTGTTTAGTGAAAGACAAGGGCCCCGTTTCATTCTTCTACAGGTTGACTGCCTGTTTACCCAGCACCGTGTATTAAATAGGATGTCCATTCCCAACTTAAGGTCATTGTAATAATATTGACATTTAATTTATTACAGGTTTTTGAACAGAGTATTGGTATTAGCACAGTATAGTGAAGGCTATGACTGGGAAACACAGCAGGCTTAATTGTTGTATGGACTCCTCACTCTCTTTTCCAGTGATTCAGGTTATTATGTAAACTGGTTACACACACGTTTTAGGCAAAGAGCAAGCCAGCATTTATGTAACAATTAAAAATATTTTAGCTTCCAAATATTTTCAATTTAATTCTGTTTGAGAGATGGAACAACAATTATCTAACAGACTTTAACTCCTTAGTCTATACTAGACATCACTGTTGCTTATAATCACAAGGTAAAACAAGTCATTAAAAGGAGAAAGCTTTCATCCAAAAAGCCGTTAGAGTGTTATAGTAATTATAAACCAAACTGGATAGAACAAAATGTACTGCTAAATTAAAGCATCTTGAGAAAAAGTGGTAGACTCTTGGATTCCGTATTTGCATGAAGCCCCTGAGTAGTTTAGTGACAGAAGGAATCCCCCCACAATCCCCTCTGCAGGGTTCCTATTGCATCCCTAAATGCCAGCATGGTGGTGGCAAGGCTGCTGCAGCCCAGCTGACCTTTGACCTCCAGGGTAATCAGCATCAAACCAAGGAGAAGTATCAAAAGATAGAAGCAGGACTCAACCCTTTCAGCTGTTGGCTGTTGCCTTTAAATTAACCTCTGACTCAGATGTCAAGCACTGTTTTCACTAAGGCATCTACCCTGTAGCAGACGGAGTTTGAGGACATTTAATAGGTTATTTGCAGAGGGTCGAATTGTGAATGTGTGCACACACAAGTAAATGGGAAAGGGGTATAGCATAAGAATATTTGTGAAGTAGGAGGGTGGATTTCATACAATTGAAAGCGAACATTTTCTGAAATCATTTCTCTCATCGCAGATCAAGAGCCTCCACATTAGATTGGTTTAGAATTATAAACTAGAGTTTTCAGCGTGTGATTAGGATTTAAGGACAGCAGCGCACCTCTGCACAGGTGTTATTTATCTGCTTCACAAAAACTCCTCTTCCCGACAGATCTAACAAGATCTTTCAATTGTTTAAAGCTTCTCAGACGTCAACTTCTTTCAAAAATACTGTCTAAAAAAAGACCCTGTTAGAATTTGTATAAGGGAGAGAAGGATCGAGATTAAACTAATAGGAAAATGTAAAGCCAGCCTTCACAATTGAGCCCTTGTCCCTCAGGAGAGCATCGTTAAAACTCAACACACAAAATATAGTGGCTGATATGTTTATGCTGTTAGAGCCAGCATCTCAGAATGCATGCATCTGAGCTTACATCACGTTGTCCAATAACTAAGAAAACAAATAGCCATAGCCTAGGTTTTCAGAGCAAGTAATATTTCTCTTCTCAGATGATATGTCAGATTTTTTTAATGATTTTTTTGGGGTTTGGATTACAAAACAAATGTCAACCTTGAAAATATTATTTTTAAACATAGATTTATCCTTGATCTGAAAAGAAATAAGGAACATGGAAAGGACACGAACATAACATTCCACAGGATGGAGCTTGGAAAAAGATTCAAAATAACTGCAACTATTTTTTTCCAATATGACTTTAAATTACTTTGGGAGAAAAAGAATTGTTAATGCAGTATTTTCTGAGTGCTAACCCATGTATGATGCCCTATGCTCTCATTGTGGGCAGACAGAATTAGATACTGTTTGTTCTTTTAGCTGTATGGTACTTGGAAATGTCATAAACATTATATAGATACTAAACTTTCCATCCCTTTTCACTACTTTCTCCTGAAATTTAAATGCTAAGTCTGTCACCGGGGGGTAGTTTTAATAATCACAGTTGCTGATATTGCCAAAGGCAGGAATCGAACTGGATCAAGGAAAATGTGACCCCAAGTACATGACTTTAAACTCCAGTTGTGACAGCTAATGCAATTACTGCCTGAGGAAAATGAGTCCCTTGACTAAACTCACCCTGAGTTGTAATCTGATTTAAAAAAAAAAGTCTGTTGGAGGGAAAATAACACATTTGTGGGCATGCTTGGTTGCTGCATATAAAGCTGATGATTGAGAATTAATAATAACTCTTGAGAAACTGTAGACAGTGGGATCTCACATATACTTTAGAATATATTACCTGTTGATATTGTCACTATTAGAAGGTACATTTTATGGGGGGAATAAAGGGCACAGACGCAGAATTGGAAAATAAAAACATCAGACCATGATTAAAAACAGCTTTTCCGGAAAGATGCAAGTATTCAATAACCATCACCACACCTTATTTCTTTAATTCAAGATTTCAGGGTTTTACGTTTTTGTACACGAGTACAACCTGAGGATTCTCCCAAGTATCACCCTGTGACCAGTAGACAAGGCACTGTAGTGCTTAGGGAAAGGAGGAGGCATCTTGTGATACTCTTCAGGGATGGTGAAATGGACCTTGAATTAAATAGGGACAAAAATTATATTTAAAACTTGTACTAGGCCGGGCACCGTGGCTCATGCCTGTAATCTCAACACTTTGGGAGGCCGAGGCTAGCTGGGTGTGGTGGCACGGGCCTGTAGTCCCAGCTACTTGGGAGGCTGAGGCAAGGGAATCACTTGAATCTGGGAGGCGGCGGTTGCAGTGAGCCGAGATCGTGCCACTGCATTCCAGCCTGGCGACAGAGCAAGACTATTTCAAACAACAATAACAACAAAAACAGCAACACCAACTCATGTGAAAACAGTTACATTGCTCAATCAAATGTTTAGGTTCAATCATTTTATAGGGACTTTATTCTTCCTATGCGTAGTTAGCATCATTGTAGGATTAAGGGGCTGCTTTACTCATGAGTGTACTGATAATTACTTTAAAATCTGAATTTTTACTGGCAAATGAGCAATTTTCCAGGTCTAAGTCTGAACTCTCCCTCAATTATTACTCTGTTATACAAATTCTGCTATAACATAAAAGAGTTTGTGGAATTTAGAGATAGTGGCTCTGAATGGTAAATAAATCAGATGAATTTATAAATAAGGTGGATTTTGTGGTAAAAACTGATCTGATTCAGGCCGGGTGCAGTGGCTCACACCTGTAATCCAAGCACTTTGGGAAACTGAGGTGGGTGGATCACGAGGTTAATATAGCAAGACCATCCTGGCCAACATGATGAAACCCTGTCTCTACAAAAATACAAAAATTAGCTGGGCATGGTGGCATGTGCCTGTAACCTCAGCTGCTTGGGAGGCTGAGTCAGGAGAATCACTTGAACCTGGGAGGCAGAAGTCACAGTGAGCTGAGATTGCACCACTGCACTCCAGCCTGGCTACGGAGCGAGACTGTCTCCAAAAAAATAAATAATAAATAAGGAAAAGAAAAAAAACTGATCTAATTCAAAGGTCGGTTTTTTTCCAAAAATTTATTTGAGCAAAGGGGTTGAATCATTGGGGGTGGGGGGGGGAATGAACTTCTGAGTTGATTTCTTTGAAAATCAATATTCATTTCATTGAATAAAGAGCAAGAAATTTTAGTTCAATATTCCAAATATTCTCTCTTTAAAAATGTTTATGGGTACATAGTAGGTGTATATATATTTATGGGGCACATGAGATATTTTGATACAGGCATAAAATGTGTAATCATTTCTTGGTGTTGTAAACATTCCAATTATATATTTTTAATTATTTAAAAATGTACAATAAATTACTTTTGACTGTAGACACCCTGTTGTGCAATCATATAGTAGATCTTATTCATTCTATCTAAATATATTTTGTACACATTACCTTTTACCTTAACCCCACACCACAGTACCCCACTTACTACCCTTTCCAACCTCTGGTAACCATCATTCTGCTCTCTATCTTCATGAATTCAGTTGTTTTAATTTTTAGCTCTGACAAATGAGTGAGAATATTCAAAGTCTGTGTTTCTGTGCTTGGCATATTTCACTTAACGTAATGTCCTCCATTTCCATCCATGTTGTTGCCAATGACAGACTCTCATTCTTTTTATGGCTGAATACTACTCCTTTGCATTTATATACCCATTGTATTTCTCCATTCATCTGTTGATGGCTACTTAGATTGCTTCCAAATCTTGGCTATTGTGAATAGTGCTGAAATAACATGAAATATCTTTCCATTTTTGTGTGCTTTCTTCAATTTCTTTCATAAATATTTTGTAGTTTTTATCATAGAGGTCTTTCATTTCTTTGGTTATTTCCTACATATTTAAATTTATTTGTAGTTATTATAAATGTGACTATTTTCTTGATTTCTTTTTCACATTGTTTGCTGTTGGCATATAAAAATGCTAGTGATTTTATATGTTGATTTCATAGCCTACAACTTTACTGAATTTGTTCATCAGTTCTAATAGTTTTTTGGTGAAGTTTTTAGGTTTTTCAAGATGTAAGATTATATCATCTACAAACACGGATAATTGAATTCTTCCTTTCTAATTTGGATGACTTTTATTTCTTTCTCTTATCTGATTGCTCTAGCTGGGACTTCCAGCACTATGTTGAATAACAGTGATGAAAGTCAACATCCTTATCTTTATTCAGATCTTAGAGAAAGGCTTTCAGATTTTCTCCATTCAGTATAGTATCTGTGTGTCTATCACATATGGCTTTTATTATGTTGAGGTAAGTTCCTTCTATACTCAGTTTTCTGAGTATACTTCTATACTCAGAAGTATAGAAGTATATGTCTGTACTCAGTTTTTTGAACACTTTCATCATGAAGGAATGTTGAATTTTATCAAATGCTTATTCAGTAACAATTGGTATGGTTATATGGGATTTGTCTTTCATTCTGTTGATATATCACATTGATTAAATTGATTGATTTAATAAATTAATAATGCATGTTGAACTATTCTTACATCTCTGGGATAATTACTACATGATCATGATGCATGATCTTTTTTGTTGTTGAACTGGGTTTGCTAGGATTTTGAGAATTTTTGCATCAATGTACGTTGGAGTTACTGGCCTGTAGTTTTCTTTTTTTTGATATGTCTTTCTCTGCTTTTGCTATCAGCGTACTACTGGCCTTGTAGAATGAGTTTGTAAGTATTTCTTCCTCCTCTGTTTTTCATAATAGTTTGAGTAGCATTGATTTTAGTTCTTTAAATGTTTGGTAGAATTCAGCACTGTAGCCACTGACCCCAGGATTTTCATTGATTGGAGAAACGTTATTACAGCTTTGATCTCATCATTTGTTATTGGTCTATTCAGGTGTGGATTTCTTCATTGTTCCATCTTGACATTTGTATATGTTTAGGAATTTATCCATTTCTTCTAACTTTTCCAAATTATTGGCATATAGTTGCTCATAGTAGTCTCTACTAATCCTTTGAATTCCTGTGGTATGAGTTATAATGTCTCCTCTTTTATCTCTGATTTTATGTATGTGGGTCTTCTTTCTTTTTTTCTTAGTCTAGTTGAAGATTTGGTAATTTTGTTTATCTTTTCAAAAAACAACTTTAGTTTGGATGATCATGTGTATTTTTTAATTTAAATTTTATTTATGCCTTCATATTTATTATTTGTTTTCTTCTACTAATTTTGGGTTTGGTTTGCTCTTGCTTTTCTCTATTTCTTTAAGATGTATCATTAGGTTGTTTATTTGAAATTTTTCTACTTTTTTATGTAGGCATTTATTCCTATAAAATTTTCTCTTAATACTGCTTTTGCCATATTCCATAGGCTTTTGTATGTTCAGTTTTCCTTTTCATTTGTTTTAAGAAAGCTTATCCATCATGATCAAGTAGTCTTCCTCCTGGGGATGCAAGGCTGATTCAACCTACACAAATCTATAAACATAATTCACCACATAAACAGAACCAAAGACAAAAACCACATGATTATCTCATAGATGCAGAGAAGGCTTTTGACAAAATTCAACAGCCCTCTATGCTAAAAACCCTCAATAAAGTAGGTATTGATGGAATGTATCTCAAAATAATAAAACCTATTTACAACACGCCAACAGCCAATATCATAGTGAATGAGCAAAAACTGGAAGCATTCCCTTTGAAATCAGGCACTAGACAAAGATGCCCTCTGTCACCACTACTATTCAATATAGTATTGGAAGTTCTAGCCAGAGCAATAAGGCAAGAAAAAGAAATAAAGGGTACTCAACTAGGAAAGAAGGAAGTAAAATTGTCTCTATTTGCAGATGACATGATTGTATATTTACAATACCCCATCGTCTCAGCCCACAATCTCCTGAAACTGATAAGCAACTTCAGCAGTCTCAGGATACTAAATCAATGGGCAAAAATCACAGACATTCCTGTGCACCAATAACAGACATAAAGAGAGCCAAATCAAGAACGAACTCCCATTCACAATTGCTACAAAGAGAATAAAATACTAGGAATACAACTAACAAGGAACATAAAGGACCTCTTCAAGGAGAACTACAAACCACTGCTCAACGAAATAAGAGAGGACACAAATAGATGGAGAAACATTCCATGTTCATAGTTAGGAAGAATCAGTATCGTGAAAATGGCCATACTGCCCAAAGTAATTTACAGATTCAATGCTATCCCCATCAAGTTACCAATGAACTTCTTCACAGAACTGGAAAAAACCACCTTAAACTATATATGGAACCAAAAGAGAGCCTGCATAGCCAAGTCAATTCTAAGCAAAAAGAACAAAGCGGGAGGCATCACACTACCGGGCTTCAAACTATACTACAAGGCTACAGTAATCAAAACAGCGTGCTACTGGTACCAAAACAGAGATATAGCCCAATGGAACAGAACAGAGGCCTCGGAGGCAACACCACACATCTACAACCATCTGATCTTTGACAAACCTGACAAAAGCAAGCAATGGGGAAAGGAGTCCCTGTTTAATAAATGGTGTTGGAAAAACTGGCTAGCCATGTGCAGAAAACAGAAACTGGACCCCTTCCTGACACCTTACACTAAAATTAACTCCAGATGGATTAAAGACTTAAACATAACACCTAACACCATAAAAACCCTACAAGAAAATCTGGGCAAAACCATTCTGGACATAGGTATAGGCAAGGACTTCATGACCAAAACACCAAAAGCATTGGCAACAAAAGCCAAAATAGACAAATGGGACCTAA
>CAUYQU010017176.1:0-21937 GCA_963574635.1 Cheracebus regulus | reverse complement strand
GATCCCCTGTAGGAGGAGAGGCATTCTGATTTCGGGTGTTCTCAGCCTTTTTGCACTGGTTTCTTCCCATTTTTGTGGATTTATCCACCTGTCGTCTTTGTAATTGCTGACTTTCAGATTGGGTCTCTGAGTGGACGTCCGGTTTGTTGGTTATGAAGTTTTTTCTGTTTCTTAGTTTTCCTTCAGTGGACGCCCCTTCCCCACAGAGCTAGGTCTTCCTGGGTTCGGCTGTGCTTGCTGTGAAACTCTCAGTCCTCAGAACTTCCAATTGCTGTTCTCCTTGTGGGGATGGGACCAGCGGAGCCCGACTAAAAGGGCACCCAGTCCCGTATACTCTGCACCGAAAAGCGCCGCGCCGGGGCGCCGGCAAAACAGCCACGCCAGCCAAAAGAGTCATGCTGGCAACCCGTGTGGCTCCTTTGCCGGGAATCTCCCAGTTTGTGGGCATCAAAAATTCGTCTGCAATTGCGGCATCCACTCACTCTCTGCGCTTTCACTGGGAGCTACAATCCTGAGCTGCTGTTATGCAGCCATCTTGGATCTCTCTCCGTAATGAAAAATTTAATAAAGCTGTTTGAAATGTCAGTTTGGTCAATTTATTTGAGTCCTATTTTTTTGGCAGCTGTAAAGGGTAAATTACTTAATCAATGACATACTGTTGCTCTCTGAAACAGAGACTATTCATAAAAAGCAAAGAAAACAATTATTTTCAAATGTTATGTTTCTGCTTTCTTTCTGAAAAGTTTTTTGTGGTTAACAACTAATTGTTGAAACATGAGCCATGTGTGGTGGCTCATGCCCATAATCCCAGCACTTTGGGAGGCTGAGGCTGGTGGATCACCTGAGGTCAGGAGTTCGAGACCAGCTTGGCCAACATGGTGAAACCCCCATCTCTACTAAAAATGCAAAAAATTAGCTGGGTGTGGTCATGGGTGCCTGTAATCCCAGCAACTCTGGAGACTGAGGCAGGAGAATCGCTTGAACCTGGGAGGTGGAGGTTGCAATGAGTTGAGATCGTGCCATTGCACTCTACCCTGGGCTACAAGAGTGAAAATCTGTCTCAAAAAAAGAAAAAGAAATATAAGAACTATTTGCCAACTCCATTGAGCCTAACACAAATACAAGAATAAAGTTTCCTGCAGTTGTTTTTGGAAAGTCATATTTTTACTCTGGGATTATTATTGATAACATAATTCATATTATTTTCAGATACTTGGTCATGGCAGGCTGTTGCTTTAAGCAAAGTGTACTGTAGTTGCTTTACAAGTTTCTTGAGCTTTCTCAGCTGTCCTCAAACCCAAATAGTTCAGAAGGAGGTCCATGTTTCTCTGTGTTGTTTAGATTCCCATTTCTTTCAACCTTGGCTATTTCAATCCCTTCAAGGTCTCTTTTTTTTTTTCACCAAACTTCTCTTAATTTTTTTAACTCATAAATTTGTTGAAATTCATTTTCCCCTCCTGTAATGAGGTTTTCCTCTTCAAACTTATATTTTTTAATCTAGGTGAGTAAGTAGTAAAAGAAATGTTTAGTTTGTGTCATCATCTTGAATTGAAATAAAATATCTCAATTTTTTTTTTTTTGAGAGGGAAAGAAGTAGAATAAAAGAAAAAAGAGGAAAAGATGAATGGATTAAATAAGTGCACATGAAAAAAAATTCTATAGGATAGAGAAAGTTAAAATTTTTGAGCTAGAGGCTTAAGACTAAAATATAGTCAATGAGAAATCCTCATTGTTGGAAGGGTTGAATGACTTTAAAAATTGAGATATTTTATTTCAATTCAAGATGATGACACAAACTAAACATTTCTTTTACTACTTATCTCACCTAGATTAAAAAATATAAGTTTGAAGAGGAAAACCTCATTATAGGAGGGGAAAATGAATTTCAACAAATTTATGAGTTAAAAAAATTAAGAGAAGTTTGGTGAATACAGCAAATGGAAATGCTGTTGCTTGCAATATAGTACTTGATCAACTGGCCAGGTGATCACCAAGCATATTTCTACTTTCTGGCATGTTGGAATACTTTGTTTCTCTCTCATTTTTGGTTAGATTGACTGGGTTCTGGCCAAGAAAGTGTGGGCAGAATTGAGGTTTGCCACTTTCCAGCCTGGCCCTAAAGCATGAATAGCAACCCTTCAGGGGCTCTCTTTTTTTGTCCACTTTCTAAGTACAGAAAATCTTAGAAATCCTGGAGGTGGAGGAGACACATGGTGGAAGGAGTGTGGATCCAATCACTGTTGGAGAAGAGCCACTGACTGGAATTGACTGTGAGGTGAACAACTATAGATGTTTACCTTGTTACATCACAGAGATTTCATAAGCAGCTAGTGATATGATTTTTCTCTGTGTCCCCATCCAAATGTCAAATCAAATTGTAATCCTCACATGTAGGAGAAGGGGGTGATTAGATTATGGAGGTGTTTTCCCCATGCTGTTCTCATGATACTGAGTGAATTATCACTAGATCTGATGGTTTATAAATAGTAGTTTTTCTTGCACTAACCCAAGCTCTCTCTTGTTTGCCACCATGTAAGACATGCCTGCTCCCCTGCTGCCATTATTATAAGTTTCTGGAGGCCTCCACAGCCATGCAGAACTGTGAGTCAATTAAATCTCTTTCCTTTATAAATTACCCGCTCTTGGGTGGTATTTTTATAGCAGTGTGAAAATGGACTAATAGAGCTAGCATTAGATACTCTAACATAAAATGGGAGCCATTCTGTCTGTCAGCAACCCTGAAGGTCTGGATCATAATTTAGAAGAGGATAGGAAACATGTGGCTAACAATATGGGTATTGTAAATGTCTTTAAACAGCAGCAGGGAGGAGGAATATGCAGTAAGACAAACTGCTCCTTCTCCTCCTCATCCTACTCCTCCTCTCTCTGGAAAGAGCATAGACAACTGCATTTCTCACTTTCAAAATGCTAGACAGTACCTGTCTAAAGAAATAGAGCACTTTAGGAGAAAGCTTTATGTGTTGACATCCCAGTACCATGCTTTCCTCATTGAGGTGTTTGCTGTGGTTGGAAGGTAGAGGTGGTTCTGCAGGTCAAAGCCAGGTTCCACATCATCTGAGAGAGAAGCTGGCCTTCTGCTAGTTCTGCACCACCTCACAGAATGCCAGTCCAAAAATTCTGCTCAGCTGAGACACCTAATCAAGCAGATATAGTTGTAAAATTGCTGAGGAAATATGTGTTCCCTAGGCCTTCCAGTTTAAACCTCAGTGTACAATCAAAGGCCAAAAGGTAAGAAGAACCAGCAAAATGAAAAAGGCCAGTCAGAATGAGTAATATGCTAATTAGCATATTCAAGTAAATTTAAGAAGATTATACTTATTTGTCACTGATTTAACAAACATGTAATAAATACCTACTATGTGCCAGGGTCTTCTATATGGTGAAAATACATTGCTCAAGGTTCCTGTTGGAGTTTAACTTTCAGTAGATTAAGTAAAAAAAAAAAAAAAAAGAAACACATACAAAATCATGATAATTTCCTGTAGAGGTAAATTTTCTGGAAAAAAATAAAACAGGATGACACAGTTTTGCTGAAAGAGGGCTACAGAGAATAACATGATCAGGGAAAGTGTTTCTGATTGGTCAGTTGTTGAGATAAGAGTTTAATGATGAGAAGGAGCCAGCCATGCAAAGATCACGGAATACTATATTTTGGGGAGAGGTCACAGACTGCAAAGTACATAGAGCAAGAAAAAGCTTTGCATGCTCATGTAGCAGGAGAAAAAAGATCACTCCAGCTAGAGCATGATAACGGAGCATAAGTTGGAAGAAGAGTATCATTTTCAGGCAGTCCTCAAAGACCCCAACAAAGTGTGCATCTAGTCTTATCAGAGCATACTAAATACAATTAACAATTGGTCTCTTATTTACTTTCAGAAAATCTTGGATCCAAGAGTGAGAAGGATCCTCAAGAAAATATCTAGTTTAACCTATCCAACTTACAGATTAAGAAACAGAGGCCCAGAAAGACGTATAAAATTGCCTATGGTTTTCCAGCCTGTTAGGAAGCAGAACTTAAGGCCTTTGTATACAGTCTAGTGGTCCTTACAGGTCACACCCTCTCTCCTCTATCTGGCTGCTCCAAATTGTGTGAATGTAAACAGCATGAGAATATCTTGTGTTAGTAATTACATCACTAACAGAAATTCTCCAGCTTGGGTCCCTAAACCTGGCTAACCATTATTTGAACTAGAGAAACAACCAGATACAAATCCCACTCTAGGAGATGCTGATTTGGAAGCTTAGGCGTGGAGCCCAAAAATCTCTACTTTAAAAAGAGCTGCAGGTGGTTCTTATGATCAGGTATGCTAAAATACCAAGACACAACAGAGAGATCCCTGATTGTGCAGGCAGATAATTTAGATTCCTATTCCAGCTCCCTCAGTTACTAACCACATAACTTAATGTCTCTAAGCCTATGATTCCTCATCTCAGTGATGGGGAAAATGCCAGCTCTGCCTGGCTCCTAGTATTTGCAGGAAAATCATCATCCCTCATTATCACATAATTTTTATAAAGAAAAAGTTTAGTAAATAATAGTGATAACTATGATAAGGATTTATATATATTATAAAAGTAACTTCTCTTTGATCTTCACTGCCTTTCCCATTATTCAGATAAACAAAGCTGACTCTGTTGCTAGTGTAAACACCAGTTCTTTGCTCTACATTCACTGTTTTCTTTCTATTACATTGTTCTGCCTCTCTTCATAAGACTTTATCAGTTATTATTTAGCTTATTTGTAGATAAAACTCATTCTTCAGAAGTACTCATTTGTCAATGAAGAGACCAGTGGAGGTACTGTTCGGACAGACTGATGCAGGGTATAGGCAGTTATTATTTTACACTATATTAAAAGATTCAGAATAAAATCTCAGAGGATGCAGGCCCCATGTTTACAATTTGATACTTTAAAAGGAAATTTCGTTCCTCTTAAAGGGAAATGATTTTAGATGAGGTTGCCTTCCCCTCTCATGCCCTTTTTCAGGTTTCTCTCCAGGATGTATGAAATACTGTTTAAGAGCTAAACGTTTCCCCATTGCATCATAGATTCCAGCAAAACCCTAGGCTGGCAAGAGTGGTGTAAAGTAAAATCAGCACAAATGATGCTGACCAATCTAGTTCTATTATCCCAACAAAGTGGAAAGTGAAAAGGGCAAAAAAATTAACCTGGCTTTAAATTATGAAGACATCTTAATATAAGGCAAAAAAAAAAAAAAAGTTTTCTTCACCTATGCCACCTCCAATCCAATGACAGCAGCTGCTGAAAGCCTGTTCTGAAAAGACATCAAGGCTGAGTCAGAGGATCCTGATTGATAAGAAATATCTATCATGACTGATAAGAAATAGCTACCTCCTGGAGGATAATGTGGAAGTGATATGCCACGGATTTGCCCCCTCTGCAGTAGGAAGAAGACTGTGCTGGATCAGAAGAAATCATGTGAGTTAGAAGCTAGATAGTATTGATTCTTCATTTGGTTCTGACAATTACTAAGTTTGTGACCTTGGACAAAAATACTATATCTCCTCATTTCCAGATGAGGTATCTAGTGCTATCTCACAATGAACAGGACTGTCATTTCACTTAGATTTTAGGAATTACTGGTGACATTTAGTTTTTTATTTAAAGGTAAGAGTGGTTCCTTGGTTTTGTTGTTGTTGTTGTAGTATTTTTTTTGTTTGTTTTGGTTGTTGTTTTGTTTTGAGACAGAGCCTCACTCTGCCACCCAGGCTGGAGTACAGTGATGCAATCACGGCAGCCTCGACCTCCCAGGCTTAAGTGATCCTCTTGCCTCAGCCTCCAGAGCAACTGGGACTACAGGCACATGCCACCATGTCCAGCTAACTTTTGTATTTCTTGTAGAGACAGAGTTTTGCCATATTGCCCAGGCTGGTCTTGAACTCCTGGATTCAAGTGATTTTCCAGCCTCAGCCTCCAAAAGTGTTGGAATTACAAGCATGAGCCACCACACCTGGCTGAAAGGTTGTTTTTGATTGACCTCTAAGACCTGGCCCTTCACCCACTTTCGGACATAGGCATTGGATAAAATATGAAACATGCTCTGGTTTTCACTCTGTACCACGTATGTCTGTTTCTATTAATCAGAGTTCATATTTCTTCAGCCAATATTGTTCAAGTTGCCTCCTTTAGTAATCTAGGGATTTTTTGGTGTCCTCTGACCAAAACTTACATAAGATGTCTCCCTCTTGGGTAATATATTTTACCTTTTCACTTCCATCTGGTTTCAAAAAAATTAAAATATACTTATATCACAATAGAGAAAATCTTTAATCAACATTTGCTCTCTTTTTAAGTAAACTAGTTTTTAACTTTGGAGGTTTCATTTCAATTTTTTAACATATCGTTGGATTGCATCTTACAAATGCCTTCTCTGCCTTATTCTATTTGGACCCATAAGGTACTACAGGACATAATCCTCAAGCATCTGTGGTTGCTCCAGCCAGTTTTGCTAGTGATTTGTGCCCTTTGAGTTGTGCACCACAGCAATTCTGTCTCCTGGACATCTAAGTAATCTTAACTTTTAGGTTTTAGACATAAATACAAAAAGCTGCCATCAATGACAGAAAGAAAGCATCTCTGCAATCACTTGTTGATATTCCTCACTTCTGAGCTGGCTAATCTTAATTCTACCTCCCAGCCCTGTGATAATAGCCATAAAAATCATTTAACCTTCTTGTTTTCCAGCTTTCCAAATCTATAGGACTCTCTAAAGAGGGGTCAAAAATCACAACCACCCGAGTATCTGGGTATCACTCTTTTATATAAAGACCCAAGTGACTGACTGTCATCCCATTTTCCATTTACACATTCCCGTCTATTCATTCCCCCATCTAATGGGCTAAAAATCAATATCTATCTTAGGACCTAGGATAGACAGAATCATTGTTACAACAATTTCCTTGCATAAAAGCTCCTGCAAAAATTGACATTAAAAATATACCCAGTGTGTGGTTGCTATTCTGCAGGGACTGTAACTCACTCCCAAGTCAATTAGTAAGAGGCCAGGAGGAAAGGGGTCATCCTAAATCATTGGGATCCAGGCTTTAACTGATATAAAGAGCATTAAATTCACACAAACATGGCAGCATTTCCGACAGGCAGGAAAGTGAGAGTTTAACACCCACCTAGTTCCACCCAACTCATAGAGGCTGAATATTAAGGCATTCTGTTATTGCTTTTTCGCTCTTCTTTCAATTTGTGTCATTTCTCATTTTATTATACATTATTCCTGTGCATGATCATAATGTTACTGGGGGTCCTCCGTAGCATGCCATATCAATGTGGACTCTGTTTTCCAGAGGTCCTTAATTCCTGGCAGTCTTCTTAGATGCAATTCTTCCTTTCAAGTTGGGCCCCCATGTGTGTGGCATTAATTTCTCTGGCTGCATGTAATTCATTCAGGGGTTCACACTAGCTGAGAACCACATATGGAAGTCCAGATTTATGCGGACTTTTTTATTTTGTGTCTCGTCAGTCCAGAGGAAACAGGTTTTGATTTGAATTTTGAGTATTTGCCCTCATTGTATAGTCTACTAGAGATGGTTGATTAAGAAACCACATTCAACAAGAGACCCATCCAGCAGTGGGTTGGGCCAGCCAATCCCTATCAGCCTCTGTTGTCCTTGCTTTAAGTATCAGCCTATGCTCCTTGCATACTGTCCTTCAGACTTCAGCTGCTGGTTATGCATCCTGCTGTCATGGGCCCAGCTTGCTGTCTTACTTTTCTATTGTCAAAAAAGTTTCTCCTCTCCCAGTTTTTCCAGCTGTTCCTAATAACTGTGGGACATAAGGCAAATAATTTTCTCTCCTTAAACTTTAGATTTTTTTTCACCCATAAGATAAAAAGGTTGGATTAAGTAAAAACTCTTACCTCTCTAAGATTCTTTGATTTCAAATAGAATTCAAGACCACACTCCAAGTTCATGAAACACACTCCCTGCCCCAAGAGTTGTGAAGAGCAGGAAATGGTGCCTGTAGAATAAAAAGCTATCCTGGCTCTGGGATTAGACACCACTGCTATGGGTTACCTCCTATTTCTGGCTTCTGTATTATCTGTCTTCGACTCTTCTCAGAACCTTGACATTCTTCTCTTTATCACAATTCATTGTCAAGAGAGGAAAGAATGACGATTGTTTTCAAAGGTTATGGGCAACCTAAAGCACATCGGGAATAAAATGTCTTGCCAAAGGATCTCCAAACAGAAAGTGCTTTTGTAATTATGAGCACAAGATAGGCAGCTCCATGCAGACTGTATGCTTCTACAATTGAAATCTGGACTTTCTATCTGTCCTGTATTTCCATGTGGGCCATGCTGAAACCTATATTTCTTCCCTATTCTAGCACCTTATTAGTTTTTGCTTTTTCCCCTCTAAAATAAGATACCAGTTTACAAGAGCATCTAAAAAATTGCAAATCTGTCTTGGCATTGGAATGGGAGCAACTCCTTCTGTTAAAGGTATTTAATTCATCATTTATCATGAGTGTGCAGGGTATTTAAAAAACTGTGATATATAAGGCTGTGATGTCCCTGGTCTAGAATTAAGAAACACATTGAGCAAATGTGACCAAAGAAAGCAGCATGGGTAAGGGGGGCAATTAAAGAAATAATAAGCTAGAGAGGTGCTTGAGAAGTAGAACATGGCCATCCAATTGCAAGGGGGTGGAGGGATTAACAGTAAATCAAGATCTTTGGATCAAGTAAAATGGGGACAATGGAAAGCACAAGCTCCCAGCTCCACAGCAAAGGCAAGACTCACTTCAATTAAGCAAGGTAAGAATTGTGAGTCTAGACACGCCCTATTTTGCTTAAGATTCTAATTGAGACCCACATTCTAGCTTCAAAACCACTTTTCCTTTAAAGTTCTCATGTAGGTTAAAATAATTCATTAGACTTTTGTTAGTCATTGACCTACAAATGCATTTACATGGTAATTGTTCCTGGTCCACTTAACTTAATCATTTGGTTGTGCCTCTATGCTTCAGAAGATTGCACCTACTGGGTTATGACTTTTAACATCTTTTAAGAAAAAAACAGCTTTTACTGTATAATTGGCATGCAATAAACTGCACATTTTAAAGTATACAGCAGATACACATTGACCTATGTATACAACTGTGAAACCATCACAACAATCAAGATAGTGAATATACCTGCCACCTCCTAAAGTTTCATCATGTCCCTTGGTAATCTTTCCATCTTGTCCTTCCCTGACCCCCTCCGGTAACCCTTGATCCGTTTTCTGTCACTAGCAATTAGTTTACATTTTCTACATGCTTATATAAATGGAATCATATATTACATGTTCTTTTTTTGACTGAATCCTTTCAGCATAATTATTTTCAGATTCATACATGTTTTTACATGGATGAATAGTCTTTTTTTATATTGCAGAATAGCATTTCATTGTGTAGATATATATTGCAATTTGTTAATCCTTATGCCTGTAGATAGGTATTTGAGTTGTTTTCAGTTTAGGTAAATTACAATAAAGCTTCTATAAATATTGCATATAAGTCTTTGTATTGATTCATATTTCCTTTTCTCTTGAATAAACATCTAGGAAGAGAAAGGCTGAATAATGTGGTAGGTATGTTTATTTTTTTGTAGAAACTCAGATTATTTTCCAAACTTGTACATTTTTACATTCCCTGCAGCAGTGTATGAGCATTCTCATTTTTCCACATCACCTGCACCTGATATTTTTCCATCTTTCTTACCAAAAGAAAATAAAACTTCAAAGATGTCATCTGTTCACTAGTCAAGTGCCTATTACATGACAAGGCACAGTGACAGGTCCATATAATTTCTTATGACAACCCTATGAAACGGAGACAGAAAATCTACCTGCTAAGATCACAGGAACGAACAAACAGTGGAGCTAGAAACAGGATTTGAGTCCACAGTCTCAGTAGTCATCTTTCTATGATGTGTTTTGATTTTCAGAATAGCTATGATAGGGGAAAAGGCAAATGCCTTTAAACAGACCACTTAGATTTGGTTTGAATCCATGGTGAGGGCAGGGCTATAATATGTCGGTTACAATTTTAGATGCCAATGTGAATATTATCTTCTTTAAAGCTCACCATAAGCTTACGAGACAAGGGCTTTATTTAATTATTCATGTAGATAGGGAAACAGAGGATCAGGGAGATTAAAGGACTGGCTCCCAGTGTTACATAGCTGGTAAGAAGATGTGTAGGTACATAAATAATTTAAATGTATAGTTCTAGAGTTCTTTTCTGCATTACAGGCTTGGGGTTAGTTTACAATTGAGGTTGACTATGTGTTTCTACATAATCATCTCCTTTATTTCCCCAGGTATAGAATAAAATTGGTAAACATTAAAGCAATTATCAAGCTACTGTATACTTACCAAATAGGACATGTCGACATGTCGTTGACCTGGAGAGGTAAGAGGTTGAGAACTCACTAGCGTTGGCCCTCACTAGCCTTTCCCCAGGTTTTTCCTGTCTGGCAGATTCTGCTTCCTTCAGAAAGGTTAAAAATGGCAGAAACCTCTTATTACAGGATTTCTTCTGCTGGGACATGACATACAACTCAATATTGACCAATGGGATATGAAGAAAAGATGCCTGTGGCTCTGGGAAAAAAAAAAATTACTCTCTAATAAAGAAGAGATACAGGAGAGGAAATGACTCTTCTATTTGTTGTCTCTGTAAGCACACAAGTGGCAGCCATTGTGCAATTCTAAACAGAGATGTTGCCATTACATGAAGGATGGTGGAGCACAGAAAGGTACAAAGCACAAGCATGAGCATTGTTGAGTCATTAAATTCACCAAGCTTGAAGCTGCCCTCATGCAAACTTCTTACAATATGAGATAAATTTTCTTTACCATTTAATGCACTTTGACTTTCTGTGCCATGTACTGAGGCATCTTAATTGATTCAACTTAAAAACTACAGGCCAGGCACCAGACTAAGTACCTTCAAATAAGAGATCTGATTTAATATGCAAGACAAGGTCATGGGATAATTATTGCTAGGCTAATTTTGAAGACAAGGAAACAGAAGCTCAGAGAGGTTAAATGACCCACCCAACTTTGAGCAGATAACAAACCAAAGACTGAATTCAAGGTCTACTCATTTTTTTTTATACTGTGACAACTCATTGGAGAGAGACTGTGGTATAAATACAAATTTAATTAGAAGATATATTAATTAATTTTAAAGACAGCAACATGCTGGCTATTTTATTAAGGTGATACAGTTCAACTATATATCCTGATTCTTAGAGCAATCTTGAAAAAATCCAGATAATCACAATCTTTCAGTTACATTTTTAAAAACTACATCTTAAGTTCCTGCTACATGCAGGCACACTAGCTCTGAGACACACAAAAACTTGAGATACAAAAAAGTAGAAGACATGATTCATGCCCATGACATCTGTGTTGGAGAGAATAAGTAAATACTGTATGACAGACACCTGGGTAGCAGTATTTAATTAAATGTTGTTACAAGTGCTTCATAATTCTGTGTATTCTCGTTGTCTTTGAAACTTCAAGAACACTGTCACACAAACACTTGGAGTTTTTGTGTATGGGGAGGGCGATGTCTGGAGGGATCAGCCCTTAGAGAAGGAGGAGGGGGACAATTGAATGGATCAACCAGAAGGATGCCTGCAGATGTTGATTAAAATCATTCCTGATGGCAACTATGAGTCCCTCCTCAGGGGGTTTCACCCAAGGATCTTGAGACTGGGTAGAATTGATGCAGCAGCCTGTGATATCCAGAAGTGTGACTGAAACTTCATGAGAACAGAGATTCACACTGAAATGAAAAGGATACAAAACCAGCGTGTGGTAACCCAGTTCTTCCCAATATAGCAGGTTCTCAGTGGAAAATAACAAAACAAATAAATTTTAAAAGGAAATTTTCCTACCAAACCAACCAGTTCAAAACAGTGATGTGTATCAGACCGCAGAATACTCTCCCCCAATGGAAGTTGTAAAAATCCTCTCCACTTGAGTCATTTAAAAGTAGCCTGGTTAAAATAATTGGAAATGTGCTCCAGGGAACAATCCATTAGTGGTCAAGGATGTGCCAGATAAATTGATATGTCCCTTAAAGGCCTACTTTCCATAGCACAACTTTTGGGGCATTAAGTTTTGATTGTTACCTTCTTTAAAATAATTATTTTTCACTAGTTTTACTTTCTTCAAAGCACTACTATTCACTGGCTGAGTATTAATACAGAAAGTGCTGTCTAGAGTTAAAATACATCTCTTCAGAGTCAGAGTAAAACATTCTGCTCTGATCTGTCTCTCGCACATTATGTGTCTTCTATTGAGATGATGGGAGGACATTCAAACATCGTTATCAGCTCCCCCTGGGGAGCCTTGAAGGGACTGGAGGTATCACTTACTGGCTTCAATCACCAGTTCATTGACCAGGCCTGGCTGTTTGATTTATCTATATTCAGACACAAGTTTGGTCACAGGCTGAAGAAAATCATGAGTTTTGTGGGGAGCAGATGGACCTTTTCCTGAGATTCAGGTGGTTTGGAATAATGCCGACCACAGTACTCTTAACAACTAACTACAAATGTATCCTTCTGTTAAAAGATAAGATTCAAATCCAGGATCAGGGCCAAGCACGCAATCTGGAACCTCTAGGGGAAGCCAGGGGAATTCCTCAAAAACAAAATGCCTCTGCATCTCAGTCTAGCTAACTCTGTGGACTCAAATTGTGAGAATTAGCAAAGAAAGATAAAAAGTCCTGTGGAAATGTTACCCTAAAAGCAATTTTAGTTTTCACAAACTAGCAATTTTGTTATTTTGCCCAACACATACATTTTCTCTTTTCTAGCCTTCCTATTCGTTCCCTATTTCACTTTTGTCTTTACTGAGCAGCCCTTTATTAAATGCATGCCATGTACCAGATACTCTGCTAAACATTGGGAATGCAAAGATGGTGCTATGGTCTCAATGTGCCCCCCTAAAATTCATAGGTTGAATTCTAACTACCAAGGTGATGGTATTTGAAGGGGAGGCCTTTGGGAGGAAAGCAGGTCATATGAGATCTGCCCTCATGAATGAGATTAATGCCCTTGTGAAAGAGACACCAGAGAACTGCCTTACCCCTTCCACCATGTGAAGATGTAGGAAGAAGGTGCTGTCTGTAAGGAAAAAGCCCTCACCAGAAACTACATCTACCAGCACTTATATCTTAGACTTCTCAGTCTCCAGAACTGCGAGAAACAAATGTTTGTTGTTTATAAACCACCCCGTTTATGATATTTTTGTTATAGCAGCAGAACAGACTAAGACAGATAGGCAATGTGCATTCCTTGTTCCCAAGGACATTTTTCTCTAAAATTATTTTTAGAGGTGAGGTCTCACTCTGTTGCCCACGCTGGAGTGCAGTGGCATGATCATAGCTTACTATGACCTCGAACTCCTGGGTTCCAGCGATCCTCTCAGCCTCCTGAGTATCCGGGACTACAGGTATGTGCTACCATGCCCAGGTAATTTTGAAATTATTTATACCGATGGGCTCTTGCTGTGTTTCCCAGGCTGACCTCAAAATCCTGGCTCCCAAAGATCCTCCCACCTCAGACTCCCAAAGCTCTGACATTACAGGCATGAGTCACTGCACTTCTTTCATGAAGAAAGAAATTCTCTTTCATGTTTTTACTTGTTAGGTATAGGTTAAGTTTCTACAAAAGACCTCAAAATCCAGTGGCTTAGGTAAGATAGAGGTATTTTTTCTTTTCTTTTTTTCATGCAACAGTTTGGAGAGTTCTGTTAGGGATGCTCTGCTCCATAAAATTGTACCAAAAAGCAGTTTTTTTCTATCTATGGATTTGTCATTTCCTAGGAAGTTTTCTTCCTCATCACAGTTGAAGATAACTACAACAAAAGCAATGGAAGGCAGCTGATTTCCCTCAGGGAAGAGATGCATACGTTGCATATATCCCAGCCTACCCTACTGGGAAGTGCAATATCCATAGTGGTAGGTCATGTGTTCTGTAAAACCCAGAGGATTCTCTTCCCAAATGTAAAGGGGAAAAAATGAATACTGGGGACAGTGAGAATGTTTGCTATAAGGACAAAGTGGAAGAGACGCTGAAAGAGAAACCGGAAGCTCTCAGTAACTTGCCCAGTCACTATGGAAAGTCATTTAGTCCTCAGTCTCATTTGTAAGTGAGGAGCTGAAGGAAATAATCCTGAGGTCGTTCCAACCTCAGGGCTACAACAGTCACTTTCACACCCACATCTCTAATGGCTGTCTCCTCTTTTGTAATTCAAAAACGGGTACGTGAACTTCAATGAGAATGCTTTCTTTCCTTCTTTAACTCTTTATCTTTCTAAAAGGAACATGCAGTGTCGATGCTTTTACCTTGATAAATTGTGAATGCGTTTTCCATCATTCCCCTTGCCCTCAGCCTCCTCGTATTTTAGCAGGTGAGCCGGTTATTCCTGACAAATGAGTCACATCTGAGAATGTTCTTGGAGGAAAGTTTGAGAAAAAGCAAACTAAGACTTAAAAAAATAGATCCTATTTCCTTGCCTTGTTTGTTTTAAAAGTAAGTAGATCCGCATGAAAAAGGAAAGCGACCAAAAGTAAGACGGTAGAAATGAGTAAAGATGGCAGGTCCAGTAGAGTAGTGGACACTCGTTGACTGGATGAACAAAGAGTGAGAAATATGGAAGAGGAAAATAAAACCTTTTCTCAATAAAGTGTATTGTGACTACTCTACTAAATTTAGAGAATATTAAATTTTATGTCAAACTATCCTATATTCCATTTACAGCTTCTTTAAAAAATATGTATAACTTAAAGAGATTCTTTGTCTACTTACCTTTTAAATAACAGCTTTATTGAGATATAATTTAGATAGCACAAAATTCAGCCAATCCAAGTATAAACTCCAATGTTATTTAGCATATTAATAGGGTTGTGTACCCATCATTACTATTTAATTTATAGCATTTTTGTCCCCCTCAAAAGAAACTTTGTACCCATTAGCAGTCACTGCCTGAAACTTCTGTCTCATCCTCAATCCTTAATCTATTCTCTCTCTCTATGAATTTCCCTATTATGAACGTTTTATATAAATGAAAGTCTACAATATCTGGGTTTATTTCTGGATTCTCTATTCTTTTCCATTTATCTATATGTTTATTCTTCAGACAGTACTACATGATCTTGATTACTGTAGGTCTGCAGTCAGTTTTGAAACCAGGTAATGTGAATTCTCCTAATTAATTTTTTCAAGATTTGCTTAGATATTCTGGGTCTTTTGGATTTCTATAAAAATTTTAGTATTAGCTTGTCAATGCCTTCAGAAAAAAGAGATGGGACTTTAATGGGGATTGTGCTGAGTGTGTTGTACATAAATTAAGCCTTCTGATCCATGAACATGAGATATCTTTCCATTTATTTAGATTTTTAAAATTTCTTTCAATAATATTTTATAGTACATATCTTATACCTCTTTTTTTAAGTTTGTTCCTGTGCATTTTGTTCTTTCTGATGCTATCACAATTTAAATTTTCCTAAATTTCATTTTCAGATTGTTCATTACCAGTGTTTAGAAATACAGTGGATTTTTGGATACTAATCTTGTATCTTGCAGCCTGTCTGAACTCATTTATTAATTCTAATAGTTACATTGTAGATTCCTTAGATTTTCTATATAAAGACCTGCAAAAACATCTTTACTTTTTCCTTTCCAATTGTGATGCATTTATTTCTTTTTCTTTCCAAATTTCCCTGGCTAGAAACTCCAGTGCAGCGTTAAATAGAAGTGGACATCCTTATTGTATTTCTAAGCTTTACAGGGACATCTTTCATTCTTTTTGCCATTAAGTATAATGTTAAGTGTGAGAGTTTGGTAACTTTATCAAGTTGAAGATGTTGCTTTCTATTCTGTGTGTGTGTGAGTGTGTGTGTGTGTGTGTCATGAAAGATGCTGAATATTCCATGTGCATGTGAAAAGAACATGCATTTTGCTGTTGTTGGTTGAAGAGAACTACAGATTTCTGTTAGGTCTAGTTGATTTATGGTTTTATACAAGTTTTATTTTTTCTAATTCTTTTGCCTAGCTGTTCTATCCATTATTGAAAGTGAAGTAGTTAAGTCTTCGACTTCCGTTGTTGAATTGTCCACTTATCCCTTCAATTTTTTGGATTTTGTTTAATGTATTTTGGGGCTTTGTTGTTAGATGCATCTGTATATTTATAATAGTAACATCTTCCTGATTGAGTCTTTTATCATTATGTCTTTTTAAAACTCTAATAAAATTTTTTTAGAGTTTATTTTGTCTGATGTTAGTTTTGGTTGCTATATGAAAGGTGTATAATTTTCCAGCCTTTTACTTTCACCTATTTGTGCCTTTGAAACTAAAGGGAGTCTCCTTAGGTTTTACATTGTGACTTTGAATCTAAAAATTATAATAGCATTAGGTTTTTGAGTTTCATTCTATCAATCTCTACCTTTGCTTGAGATGCTTAATCCAGTTACTTTTAATATAACTACTGATAAGGTAGGACTACATTTGACATTTTACTATTTGTTTTCTATATATTTTACATTTTTTTGTTTCTCTATTTCTCCATTACTCTTTTTTTTTTATGTTAAGGATATGTTTTCTAGTACACTATCTTAATTCCCTTGTTGTTTCTTTTATTATATATTTTTGAGTTGTTAGTCTTTTATCTATGGACTATAACTAATATCTTAAAATAATCTATTTCATATTAATACCAACTTAATTTCAATATACCACAAAAAACTTTGTTCCAGTATAACTCCATTAACCACTTCCTTTGTGCTCTTATTGTCACACAGACTGTATCTTTATACTTTACATGCCTATCAGCACAGTTTTATTATTATTGCTTTGTGTATCTTTTAAACTAGATAATAAAAGGGTTATAAGTAAAAAGTAAATGTATACTGTGCTTTGTATTTATCTATGTAGTTATCTTAACATAGTGTTCTCTCTGTCTTTATGTGGATTCAAATTACCAACTAGTATTCTTTTATTTCAATCTGAAACACTCATTTTGTTTATTTTTATTTTAGTACTTTTTGTAGGGGAAATGTACTAGTGATGAGTTCTCTAAGTTTTTGTTTATCTGGAAATGGTTTAATTTTTCTTTATTTTTGGAGGATGGTTTTGCTGAATATATGGTTCTTGATTGACAAAGCACATCAAATATGTCTTCCCATTGCTTTCTGTCCTTCCTAGTTTCTGATAAGTAAGTTTTTAGTATTATTGAAGATCCCCTGTTTGTAATAAATAAATCACTTTTATCTTGCTGCTTCCAAGATTCTCTCTGCCTTCATTTCTCAGCAGTTTGACTATCCATCCATCACTGAGGTATCTATCTCTATGTTTATCTTACTTGGAGTTAATTGATCTTGAATGTGCAGATTGTTTTTCATCAAATTTAGGAAGTTTATGGCCCTTATTTTAAAAACTATTCTTTCTGCCTCTTTCTCTTCTTATGAGTGTCTTATTGTATATTTGTTGATATGCTTGGTGGTGTCCTACAAGTCTCTGAAGTTCTGTTCATTTTTCTTCATTTATTTTTCTTTCTGTTCCTCTCACTAGTAAATCTGAACTGACCATTTTTTGAAATTCATTGATTCTTTCCTCAGTCAGTTCAAACCTGCTCTTGAGCTCCACTAACAAATATTTTATTTCAATTATTTTACTTTACAACTCCAGAATTTTTTAATTCTTCTTTTCTGTAAATAATTTGTGTCTTAATTGACATTTTATATGTGATGACACATGGTTCTCATAATTTCTTTGATGCATTAGACATGATTTCTTTTTCTTTCAACATATTTATAATAGCTGATTTAAAATCTTTATCTCTTAAGTTCAGTGTCTGGACTTTCTCAGAAATAGTTTCCCTTGACAGTTTGTAGGTTTGATTTTGTTTTTACCCCTGTGTATCAGGCACATTTTCTTGTTTCTTTGCATGTTGCATGGGTTTTTTGTTGAAACTGGACACGCTAAATAATATAATGTGGTAAGTAGATAAAGCAAATTTCCTACTCCTTAGGGCTATTTTTGTTGTAGTAACTCCTGTTGTTTGTTTAGTAACTTTCCTGGTCTAATTTTGCAGTTTGTATTCTTTGTCATGTATTTTTAATTAGCTTCGTGGTCAGTTAATGATTGAACCAAGATCCCTAACTATTTGGAACCAATTAACTTTTGTTGAGAGGGTGTGTGTGTGTGTTGGGATATGCCTTCAAGGCTCTGGTAAGCAATTGATAATTATGTCTTAACCTTCACCTTTTGCTGTGCAAAGCTTCAAGGTAAGCCAGAAGTGGGAAATTAGGGTCTTCTATGACTTTTCCTGTGCATGCACACAGCTCTGCTTATGCATGTGTCTTTCTAGATTCCCTGGACTATATCAGAGCTTTTCAGAGCACCCTAGGGACATCTCATTCACTGATTTATCTAAATTCTTTTGGCCAGCCTCTTTTAGCTTCAATTGATATTGCCACCTCAAACAGCTGTAATGTTAACCAATTGCCAGTGACTATTTTTGACAAACATACTGAATACAGGGTTATTAACACAGATCAAGACCTGAGTTAAATATAGCTTTTCAGGTGTTTCCAGATAGTTTAAAGAGTGACAATTTGCTGGAGATGGAGCTTTTAAGAAAATTCTGAACTTTCCAAAGGCTGCTGGACTGCTGCTTTTCACAGCTATTGTAGTTGAAAGTCTGTTGGTTTTCAAGGTTGAGAAAAGAGAGATGGAAATAGAATAAGTAAAAACATCAATAAGCTTACTGTTCTTATTAAGATATATCCATTTTCTTGAAATAAAAAAATCCTCAGATTGTTATAAACCTTTTATTAATTTCCAGGGTGCAGAAAAATTTGGTTCTGACCATTTTTGCCAATGCTGACATTGCTTATTTGGAGAAGCATATTTTTGGAGGTTCCTACTCTACTGTTCTGTAAATGCCACCTTTGGTTATGTACTTTTGCAATATATCTCCTACTACATTGCCGTTGATACCTACTTGGTGACTAATAATTCTTGGATGTCTGGGACTAAGTTCCTATGTGGTTCTCTCAAGATTGAATTATTCTAAACAGATACACTTTTACTTGGATCCAGCTCTCATTATCTTTAGAATCTAAACTGGGTCATAAATTAAATATGAGACCATCTAAAGACAGATTTGGGGGAGCAGAAGAGTGTCAGTAATTTCTTGCAGCCCTATTTTCCTCAGCACCCTCTGTTATTCATGGACCTCAATTGACTCTTCTCAAAATGGATTTTCCTGTGGTCTATTGGTCCTGAGTGGCCAGCTTGAAGGATAATTAAGTTATGGTTTCTGGAATGGAATATTCTTCTCAATTTCAAAAAGTCCAAGTTAAACCCTTCTCTCCCGTTGCCATCCAGGATAGCACATTGAGAACTTAATGTATCAAGCCGAAGGTGAAGTGCCTTAGAAGACAAGGGACTTTAGTGATTTCTGGGCTGACAATATTGACTCTGGATTTTGTGTCTATTTTATAGTCTATGAATATTCTAAATACTCTACTTTCTTCTATTCTTTAATATTTATTTTATTTTATTTTTTTGAGACAGACTCTCACTCTGTTGCCCAGGTTGGGTGCAGTGACTCACAATCCTGACTCACTGCAGCCTCAACAACTTCCTGGGCTCAAGCGATCCTCCTTCCTCAGCCTCTTGAGGAGCTGAGACTACAGTCACATACCACCAAGCCCAGCTGGTGCGTGCGCGCGCGCGTGTGTGTGTGTGTGTGTGTGTGTGTGTGTGTGTTTTGTAGAGACAGCATTTCATCATGTTGCCCCAAGCTGGTCTCAAACTCCTGGGCTCCAGTGACCCACCCGCTGCCGCCTCCCAAGTGTTGAGATGACAGGCATGAGCAACAATGCCCAGCATCTTTCTTTATTTTTACAATAATTTATTTAACATTTAATATATGTCAGGCATTTGGTTGGTCACTGATAACACCAACTGTATTAAAAGTAAAAATTTCCCTAACATTTACATTTTATCCTCCCGATATGAGTTATACTCTAGTCCTCTAACCAACTCTGCCTGTAGCTTGTCATATAATCTTGTGGGAGTCTTTTTCCTCCTGGTCTAGGACTACAGGTGCATACCACCATGCCCAGCTTATTTTGTTTATTTATTTTTTTTTTTGTAGAGATGAGGCCTTCCTTTGTTGCTCAGGCTGGTCTCAAACTCTTGGGCTTAAGCAATCCTCCTGCCATGGCCTCCCAAAGCCAATGGACACTTCAAATAGAGTAAAAAGGCAACCTACAATATGGGAGAAACCTGATTCAAACATGGACAAAGGATTTCAATAGATATTTCTCCAAAGAAGATACATGAATTACCAATAGCACATTTTTAAATGCTTGATATCACTAATAATTAGGTAAGTGCAAATCAAAACCACAAGATGCCACCTTATATTCACTAGGGTAGCCCACTGTAATCAAACAAAAACAAAAACAAACAAAAAACAGAAAATAACAAGTGTTGGTGAGGATGTGGAGAAATTAGAACTTTTGTGTACCTTTAGAGAAAATGTAATATGATAGAACCACTGTGGAAATTTTAACACTTCTTCAAAAGATTAAAAATAGAATTATCATATGATTAAGGATTTTATTTCTGTATTATTTCCCAAGGAATTAAACGCCAGACCTCAAACGTATATTTGAGTTGCTGTTTGTCGGAATTCAAACATATATTTGAGTTTTTGTTTATCGGAACTCAAACATGTATTGAGTCCCTGTTTATAGCAGCAGCATTCACAATGAGTAAAATGTGGGAGCAACCCAAGTGTTTATTGACAGAATAATGGGTAAGCACAATGTCGTGTGTATCTATATAGTACACACACACACACACACACACACCCCACAATGGAATGTTAATAGGCCTTAAAAGGGGGGGAAATTCAGTTCTGGAATATGCTACTACATGGATGAAACTTGAAGATATGTTTCATGAAATAAGCAATCATAAAAAACAAATACTATATGATTACACTTAAATGAGGTAACTAGAGTATCAAAATGATAGAGAGAGAATAGAATGGTTGTCTCAGGGCTTGTGGGGAGGGGGAGTAGGAGTTGTTCAGTGTGTATAGAGCTTCAGTTCTGTGAGATGAATGGGTTCTGGAGATGGATGGTGGTGATGGCTGCACAATAATATGAATGTACCACTGAATTGCACACCTAACAATGACTGAGATGATAAATTTTATGTTGTGCATATTTAACACATTTTTTTTAAATGAGAAAAAAATACATGCTATATACCTAAATGAAATACTAATTCACGTCTTCCAGGGCTGCCTGCTTATCAGTTCATCAGTCTGCTTCTTTCCAATTTGGAAGGCATAGGTGTGAATTCTCACAATTATACCTGTTCAACTTCTATCTTCAGTATTGCTTATAATGTTTGGAGCAGAAAAGAAGCTGCACCATTCAGCCTGCTGTACTAAATCTTCTCTATCTGCCCTTGGCCACTACCTTCTGATTCTTAGTTTAACTTTCTTTTTTTTTTTTTTTTACAGCAAAAGAAAGAAAAAAATGAAAGAGAAAGAGGAAGAGATTTTAGAAAAAGAGAGAAAAGGAGAAAGAAAGAAAGAAACAGCAAAAGAAAGAAAAAAGAATGAAAGATAGAAAGAAAGAGGAAGAGGAAGAGGGAGAGAGAATGGGATTCTTGTTTTATTGCCCGGGCTAGAATACAGTCTAAAAATGCGTATTAAAAACCTCTTTTATGCCAATAATTGTGTTTAACAATGTAGACAGGAAGGAATAGGGGATGAAAATAACAAATAAGCAGCCAACCAATATTTTATTTAAACCTGTGAAATGCTATGCAATTGCTGGGGAGTGATT
>CAUYQU010017175.1:0-48027 GCA_963574635.1 Cheracebus regulus | reverse complement strand
AGTTTGAGATCCGCCTGGGCAACATAGTGAGACTCCATCTCTAAAAAAAAAAAAAAAAAAAAAACCGGGTGCAGAAGCTAATGCCTGTAATCCCAGCACTTTGGGAGGCAGAGGCAAGTGGATCACCTGAGGTCAGGAGTTCAAGACCAGCCTGGCCAGCATGGTGAAACCCCATCTCTACTAAAAATACAAAATTAGCTGGGTGTGGTGGCACATGCCTGTAATCTCAGCTACTCAGGAGGCTGAGGCAGAACTGCTTGAACCTGGGAGGCAGAGGTTGTAGTGAGCTGAGATTACACCATTGTACTCTAGCCTGGGCAACAGAGAGAGACTCTGTATTAAAAAAAAAATTATTTATATACATATTTTTGAGATGGAGTCTCACTCTGTTGCCTAGGCTGGAGTGCAGTGGCATGGTTTCATCTCACTGAAACCTCTGCCTCCTGGGTTCGAACAATTCACCTGCCTCAGCATCCCAAGTAACTGGGGCTACAGGTACCTGTCACCATGTTCCACTAATTTTGGATTTTTAGTAGAGATGGGGTTTTGCCATGTTGGCCAGGCTAGTTTCAAACGCCTAACTTCAGGTGATCCGCCTGCCTCGGCCTCCCAAAGTGCTGGGATTACACGCACGAGCCACGGTGCCCAGCCCAAAGAATAATTTTTAAAAGTTAGCCAAGCACAGTGGTGCACGCGTCTAGTCCCAGCTACTCAGGAAGCTAGGAGGATCACTTGAGCCCGGGGGTATGATGGCACCACTGCACTCCAGCCTAGGTAACAGAGACCCTGTCTCAAAGAAAAGAAAAATAGATGATAATAATTTAATGAAGGGATTATTTACCATGGTGAGTGCAAATTTTAAGGAAATCCATCAGAGCTAGCAGAGGACACAGTACCTGGCATTGTACACTCTGGTTGTACAGTAAACCACAGGGAGCTGTTATTCCTAGGCCTACAGAAGCAGGGGAAAGGAATAGTTACTGGGTACCAGATGGGGATTTGCTGGAGAGGGCTTTAGAAAGGGCTGTGGCACTGGGTACAGGCCGCAGGGAACCCATGCAGCCAGTCCCTCCCCACTCCTGCCACAGATCCCCTGCTGTGCTCGCATTGCTTCAGCCCAGCAGGAAACTGAAAGACCAGGGCGCCCTCCCAGGCACGGGCACGGAGCAGGGTGAGCAGGGGCAGGAGGATCCACAGAGGCAGACAGAAGTCAGTGAGCACCGGGGCTTTGGCTCTCCTTCCAGGCTACATTGTTATTATTACTAACTGCTTTTTCTTTTTTTTCAAATGAACTTGCGCTTTGTCACCCAGGCTGGAGTGCAGTGGTGCGATCTCTGCTCACTGCAACCTCCGCCTCCCGGGTTCAAGCAATTCTCCTGCCTCAGCCTCCAGAGTAGCTGGGACTACAGGCGCACGACACCATGCTCAGTTAATTTTTGTATTTTTAGTAGAGAAGGGGGTTTCACCATGTTGGCCAGGATGATCTCGATCTCTTGACCTTGTGATCCTCCCGCCTCGGCCTCCCAAAGTGCTGGAATCACAGGCGTGAGCCACCGAGCCCTGTGAGCTCCACTTTTTTTTAAGGTGAGATTTCTCACCCTGCAGCACTTCACACAGGGCTAGATTTCAGCTCTACGGCTTGTTGGCAGGTAACTGCCTCCTGTTTTATTGATAGTTTCTGACTGAGATTAGATTTCCTTCCAGATGCAGCAAACAGATACGCAAGGATACAACACTCATTACATTTGCACGTACTTTTTTCCAAAGAAATTATTCATCTTCAGGTGATGTCTTCCTAAGAAAAAAAAGAAAATAAAAAAAAAACAAATTATTCATCAAGATAACTATACACAAGCCATCTCCTTATTAATGCTCAAACCACCCAGTTAAAGCAAGTGTTAAGACAACAGAAAATGCGAATGAACTATGTACTACAGTACCTTGTCACTCACAGGGAGTAAGCTCTTTCTTTCATCTACACACTGTCCTCGGTTATTTTTATGGCTTCTGAAACCATCCATCTAACCTGCTCTCTGCTGTTCTTTAAAATACAGGTGTTAATTACCTTTTCAACATTTTGCTACTCTTGCTTAGAGGCTTGTAGAGACAGGGTTTTGCCATGCTGTCCAGGCTGGTCTCAAACTCCTGGGCTCAAGTGCTCCTCCTGCCTCGGCCTCCCAAGGTGCTGGAATTATAGGCGAGAGCCACCTTGCCTGGCCTGAAACATCTCTTAAACAGGATGCCTGTCAATAGGTCAGGCATGGTGGCTCACAGCTGCATTCTCAGCACTCTGGGAGGCCGAGGCAGGAGGATCACTTGAGGTCAGGAATTTGAGACCAGCCTGACCAACGTGGCAAAACCCTATCTATACAAAAAAAAAAAAAAAAAAATTAGCCAGGCATGGTAGTATGTACCCGTAATCCCAGCTACTCAGGAGGCTGAGAGAGGAGAATCTCTTGAATCGGGAGGCAGAGATAGCAGAAAGCTAAAATTGTGCCACTGCACTCCACCCTGGATGACAGAGTGAGACTCAGTCTCAAAACAAAAAACAAAAGAACAGGATGGGTATAAATATGTGAGAGAGGTTCCTTCTGACTCCAACTCTGTCCAGTTTTTCCTTTGGAAACTACCCTTACCTTCCATGACATCTGTCGCTAGGTTAATCCCACCAGTAGGCAATCCATCAGTAAAGTGCGTATCAATAAAATGCTTTACTGTGGGTTATTTCATTTGTGAGTCCTATTACCTTTTTTCTCAGATTATGAATTGCCTAAAGGATCCTAAATTGACTCTGCAATTGTCGTTGGTTTATCAACTGATTCTTTTCCTTGTCTCCTGTTGCAGGCCTCAGCAAGTTGCCTTTTTTTTTTTTTTTTTTTTTTTTTTTTGAGACAGAGTCTTGCTCTGTTACCCAGGCTGGAGTGCAGTGGTGCAATCTCGGCTCACTGTAACCTCCATCTCCTGGGTTCAAGCACTACTCCTGCCTCAGCCTCCCAAGTAGCTGGGACTGCAGATGCCTGCCACCAAGCCTGGCTAATTTTTGTATTTTTAGTAAAGACAGGATTTCACCATGTTGGCTAGGCTAGTCTCGAACTCCTGACCTCAGGTGATCCACCCACCTGAGCCTCCCAAAGTGCGGAATACAGGTGTGAGGCACCGCACTCCGCCAGCAAGTTGCTATTATAGTGGATGAAATGGGGCTTCCAAAGTGTCTCTGAGCCTTATTTAGAAGAAAAACATTGTCAATGGTTGTTGAGGATGACTCACCCCTACTCCTTGGAAACAACTCATTTTAGTAGAAATTAAGTATTTGTTATTTGATAAAGTCTTATAAAACTTTTTGCTAATTAAAATTCTTCATTGTACTACAAAAAGCTGTAGAAAGAAGAGTGTCTTACAGTTGAAAGGAGGGGACTTTTGTGCAGGTGAGAGAGCTGTTGAATTTCATGATTCTGCTGCCTTGGTAGTTGATAATTGAAATAAAAAGAAAGCAGAAAACAGTGGGAAAAGAAAAGAGCACGGTGCTAGACAAGAATAAGTCCTCCACAAAGGGTTTACTGAACAAATACGTTAAATGAGCTGTGTGTGGTGGCTCACAGCTGTAATTCCAGCACTTTGGAAGGCCAAGGCAGGCGGTTCGCTTGAGCCCAGGAATTTGAGACCAGCCTGGGCAACCTGGCAAAACCCCATCTCTACAAAAAATAAAAAATCAGCCAGGCACGATGGCACGTACCTGTAGTCCCAGCTTCTCAGGAGGCTGAAGTAGGAGGTTCTCTTGAGCCTGGGAGGTTGAAGCTGCAGTGAGCCATGAGCACGCCACTGCACTGCAGGCTGGGCAACACCACAGGACTCTGTCTCAAAAAAAAAAGAAAAAGGAAGAAGAAGGAAGAAATCAAAAGGAAGGGATCCTGAAAACATAAAAACAGGGTTACAATGGGCAGGATCTCATAGCTTCTGGGATAAAATTCTACTAAAAATGGCCGGGTTTGGTGGCTCATGCCTATAATCCCAGCACTGGGAGGCCAAGGTAGGCCGATCACTTGTGGTCAGGAGTTTGTGACCAGGCTGGCCAACACAGCGAAACCCCATTTCTACAAAAAATAAAAAATTAGTGGGGCATAGTGGTATATTCCTGTAAACCCAGATTCAGGAGGCTGAGGCAGGAGAATCACTCGAACCCAGGAGGGAGAGATTGCAGTGAGCTGAGATGGTGCCATTGCACTCCAGCCTGGGCGACAGAGCGAGAGTCCATCTAAACAAACAAACAAACAACTCTATTAAAAATGCCCAGACTACCCCATTTTGAACTCAAGTATGGTTTTGTCATGGGAAGAAACATATTTCTTCTTTGATTAAATTCTGAAGGATAAAAAGAAGAAGAACAAGAGAAAACAAATGAGATAATGAACAGAAGATTAAGGCAAAGAGAAGAAAAAACAGACTACAGCCTGTTAAAAAGACAGTGTTTGCAAATTATGCAAATTTTCTCACTTTTCTTTTTGTTTTATTCTCTCTTCTTTCTTTCCTTTCATTCTAGTATCTAAACTCTGAGTTTCAAAGGGAGACTTGAGAGCGATTTGGAAATATATTAAGTAAGACAACACCAGGTGGCGAATAGCAATTTAATTCTCCTTGCCAGCAGAGTTGAAGACTTAGCTTGCTTTTTATTAGGAGAGCTGGGGGTGGGGAGGATGACTGGAGAGAGGGCGGCAGGAAAGGCCGTTTAGTGTGTGTTGTGATGAAGGCTGCACAGCGATTGTCTGGGCTTTTATAAGAAATTATTTTAACACATCCATTTATTCTCCTTTTCATCTCACCGCCTGCCAGAAAATTGGTTGTACAAGCGTTCAAGGCATTTTCCCTGGACCAAATATTTACACAGGAGGACTGTGTTGACATTATGTGGCTTTGGATTTCGGTGGGCAGGCTGGTTCCTCTTGGGACATGTAAGTGCAGAAGGCAGGGCCTGCCACGCCCGTGAGAAGGGAGCCGGCTTCAGAGAGGGCTCCAAGATTCATGTTTGCTCTCCAGACCAAGTCAAGGGTGGTGCTTTTGGTTTTGAAAATAGAACAGTGTGCTTCTCAACTGTTTTATGCATTTACATCCTATTTGGGTTTTATCCAATGGGAAAATTGGGTTTGGGGACCCCTAAAACTATCTTTTAATTTTTGTGTATTTATTTATTTGTTTTGAGACAACTTGCTCTGTCTCAGGCTGCAGGGAATTGGCAAAATCTTGGTTCACTGCAGCTTCAGCCTCCTGGGCTCAAGTGATCCTCCCACCTCAGCCTTCTGAGTAACGGACCATAGGCGTGCACCACCAGGCCCAGCTAATTCTTGTATTTTTTGTAGAGATAGGGTCTCACTATATTTCCTAGGCTGGTCTCAAAGTCCTGGGCTCAAGTGATCTGCCCACCCCAGCACCTCAAAGTGCCGGGATTATAGGAGTGAGCCATGGCGCCCAGCCCCCAAAAACGACTTAGATGGCATTTATTGATTAAATATCATGTAAGATAAATTATTGCAGTTATACTTTTAGGAAATGGGAAAAGAAGAAAAGAGAATCTGGAAGATGTAGCTGCTGATACTGTTGATATTTCGGCTCCATGCGCATTAGGCTCTTCAGCCTCTCTGTCTCTGCAGAGACCCCTGGAGCTCTGTCTTCGTCCTTGGCAGGGAGACTCCTTAAGTTTTTTCTTTTCTTTTCTTGTTCTTCTGTGAAGGTTAGTGAGTATGAATTGAAGAACCAGGTAGAACGTTTTTCTCTTGGCTGGGTGCAGTGGCTCAGGCCAGTAATCTCAGCATTTTGGGAGGTTCAGGCGAGAGGATCATTTGAGCCCAGGAGTTTGAGATCAGCCTGGGCATTACAGCCAGACCCTATTTCAGTTTGTTTTTTTAAGGACATTTTTCTCAAGGGAACTGAATATAGAGAAGCATGCAGATGCAGTGGAGAAGTTGGCACTGCAAACTAAGGTTTGGAGAGTGGGCACTCTACCTGACACGGAACAGGTCATTCAGAGACCAGCATCTGCAGTGCTCTTCCAGAGTGGCCCTCAGACAAACCCAGGAGTGCTGGCACCTTCACCTCTCCCACCCTACCCTGTCCACAGAGGGGGCTGCATTGCCTCAGTTACAGGAGGAGACCACTGAAGTCTGGGCACAATTGTTTTTTTTGAGACGGAGTCTTGCTCTGTCTGTCACCTAGGCTGGAGTGCAGTGGCACAATCTCAGCTCACTGCAGCCTCCGCCTCCCAGGGTCAAGCGATTCTCCTGCCTCAGCCTCCTGAGTAGCTGGGATTACAGGCGCCCACCACCACAGCCAGCTAATTTTTGTGTTTTTAGTAGAGACAGCATTTCACCATGTTGGCCAGGCTGGTCTCAAACTCCCAGTCTCAGGTGATCCACCCTCTGTGGTCTCCCAAAGTGCTGCAATCACAGGCGTGCGCTACTGCGCCTGGCCAGTGCAGAATTTTTGCCCACACTCATGGCTGCTCATGTGTTTCTGGGAAGAGTCAGCCTTGTCAGAATTTGGGCCAAAGAGTTTCTAGGTCTGAAGACCACACACTATTTGGAATGTTCCTTTTAGAAAAGAATGCTCTAGGAGACAATATGAAGACATTTTAAATATAGTTCTCAAAAACACTTTTTGTTTTGAGTTTTTTTGTGGTTTTCTTTGGCATAAGCTTAAGAGCACGGGTTCTAGAGATCTGACTGCAGTCAAATCCTGTGCCAGTGCCTCAGTTTGCCCATCTGTAAATGGAGCTAACCACAGAACCCAGATCACATGTCATGATCAGTATGAGAGTTAAATGAGTTCATGCATCTAAAACACTTTGGCTGGGCATGGTGTTTCACACCTGTAATCCCAGCACTTTGGGAGGTCAAGGCAGGTGGATCACGTGAGCTCAGGGGTTCAAGACCAGCCTGGGCAACATGGTGAAACCCCATCTCTAATAAAAATACAAAACAATTAGCTGGGCATGGTGGCATATACCTGTAATCCCAGCTACTGGGAAGGCTGAGGCAGGTGAACTGCTTGAACCTGGGAGGCGGAGGTGCAGTGAGTCAAGAGCGCACCGCTGCACTCCAGCCTGGGCAGCAGAGCAAGACTTCATCTCAAAAAAAAAAACCACTTTGCATAATGCTCATCTCAGAGCATGAGATGCATTTTGTTGTTGTTGTTTTTGGAGATCGGGCCTCGCTCTCTCACCCAGGCTGGGGTGCAGTAATGCGAACACAGCTCACTGCAGCCTTGAACTCCTGGCCTCAGGTAATCCTCCCAACTTGGCCTCCCAAAATGCTGGGATTACAAATGTGAGCCACCATGACCAGCCAGCAGTAAATGTATTTAATATTAATATATTATTGTGAATAATGTTCATGCACAATGAACCTCTTGCATTGCCCAATCTTACTACACTCTGTTGAGGAAGGGCCATGGCTAGAAATTATTCCGCATTTACCCAGAGACTCATTTTCAAGGCCTCAGTTTGTTCACTAAAGCTATATAATAGCAGGAATGTTTGCATGGTAGTGAGTCAGCACAGAGGTTTAGATTCACATTGGATGGCAGCCTTCCAAGGCCCTGGTGAATCTGGCCCTTCTTGTTAGCTGCTCAAGGACTTGATCTCCACACGCACAGCAAAAGAGAAAATTAAGGACATTTTCTGGTAGTTGAGGTTATCAGTGTTAGATATAGCTGGGAAATTGTTTCAAACCTCTGGGAATTTGCCCTTTGGAAAACTACGATTCTCTACTTTCTCAGACCACTAGGGTCTTGGAGTTGTGACTTATCTGCAAGGAAAAGAAAAACAAAAACCACGGCTTCCATTCATGTATCCGCTCAGCAGATATTCATTGAATGAACTTACATAGCAGCTTACTACGTTGTTTCCTAGGAGCTGGATGTAAGAAGATGAGCAAGGGCCGGGCGCCGTGGCTCACTCCTGCAATCCCAGCACTTTGGGAGCCCGAGGCGGGTGGATCACTTGAGGTCAGGAGTTCAAAACCAGCCTGGCCAACGTGGTGGAACCCTGTCTCTACTGCAAATACAAAAATTAGCTGGGTGTGGTGGCACATGCCTGTAATCCCAGCTATTTGGGAGGCTGAGGCAGGAGAATCATTTGAACCTGAGAGGCGAAGGTTGCAGGGAGCCAAGATTGTGCCACTGCACTACAGAGCAAGACTCCGTCACCTAAAAAAAAAAAAAAAAAAAATCAGCAGCCAACAAAGACAATGGATTATTGTCATTTTTTTTTTAAAAGACAGGGTCTCACCATGTTAGTTAGGCTGGTCTTGAACTCCCTACCTCGGGTGATCCACCTGCCTTGGCCTCCAAAGTGCTTGGATTACAGGCATGAACCACCACGCCCTGCCTGTCTTTTTTTTTTTTTTTTTTTTTTTTTGATGGAGTTTTGCTCTGTCACCCAGGATGGACCTGACCTCATGATCTGCCTGCCTTGGCCTCCCAAAGTGCTGGGATTACAGGTATGAGCCACTGCGCCCAGCCTGTTGTCTTTTTTTTCTTTAAGTCTCTTGCTACATTGTCCAGGCTGATCTCCAACTCCTGGGCTCAAGCCCTCCTCCCACCTCAGCCTCCTGAGTACCATCTAAGATTATGGACACATACCACCCACCCAGCTCAGAGACACTGGATCATGGAGCAGATGGGTGAGAAGTTTCAGGTGACCAGGGTGTGCTCTGCTCTCTCTGCTGGTAGAGATGCCACAGAAGTCATGCCCCTCAGAGCTGAGTAGAAGGCAAGGGCCGTGATTACTAGCAGCTCTAGTACCCAGACTCAAAGAGGGGTCATGAGCTCATTTCCAAGACAGAGAGCCCAGGGTCAGCCCCAGAAGCTTACAGAGTCACACATCTGAGTGAGGGGCCATGGTATAAACCCTGCACAGCCAGCGGAGGAGTGGTAAGATTCATTGCACAGACCTAGAACAGTGCAGATGCCTGAAAGCAAGAGCCCCTCAGGGCAGAGTGGTGCGCTGTGAGTCTGAGAACACAGGTGTGGGGATGGCGAGTGCCTTTCATGTCTAGCCGGTGTGTTGCGTTTTTGCCTTTTCCTGCCGCTGAGGGTGAACGGGTCAGCTGTCTTTACGTCTCTGCAAAGTGCAGAATGTCTGGGAAGGAAAAGAGCCGGGATAGGAGTTCATGTTTAGTTAAGACGATATTGCAATACTTCCAGGGTCTCTTAAGGTCTGGAGGAAGGCAGTGGCAGCCGGTAGGTAGAGGAGGGTGGGTAGACTCCGATGGTGTTTCTGGGCTGGACCTGGCAGGATCTTGCTGCGGTGGATAAAGGCGAGGAGGGAAGAACAACAGTTTTGCAGAAGATGGTGCTGGCAGGAAGTCTGCCTGGAATTGTACCCCTGGCAGTAGGGATCTGGGAAGAATAAAAGCAGCAATGGTGAGAGCTGACTTTGCCCTGAGGCCGTGCTGACCACTGTACCTGAGTTATTTCATTTAACCCTTACTGCAAAACCTGTCAAGGGCATGGTCATCCCCACTTAAAAGAGGGGGAGCTGAGGCACAGAAAGGGGCAGTACCTGCCCCAATTGACACGACCAGCAGTGGCCACGCTGGATCTGGGACCCTGAACACCCTCCTCAGGAGACTGAGGTGGGAGGATCACTTGAAGCTCGGAGTTTGAGACTAGCCTGAGCAATATAGCGAGACCCTGTCTCTACAAAAAATAAAATAATTAGCCTGGCATGGTGGCACATGGCTGTAATCCTAGCTACCTGGGTGGCTGAGACAGGAGGACTGCTCGAGCCCAAGAGTTCAAGGCTTCAGTGAGCTATGATTGCACCACTACACTCCAGCCTGGTGGACAGAGCAAGATCCTATCTGAAGAAAGAAAAAGAAAAGAAAAGGAGAGGGCCGGGAGAGATGGCTCACACCTATAATCCTAGCACTTTGGGAGGTCGAGGTGGGTGGATCACCTGAGGTCAGGAGTTCATGACCAGCCTGGCCATCATGGTGAAACTCCATCTTCAAAAAAAAAAAAGAAAGAAAAGAAGAGAAAAGAAAAGGAAAGAAAAAAGAGATGAAAGGAGGGAGGGAGGGAGGGAGGGAGGGAGTGGGTGAAGGAAAGCTGGAATCATTCCAGAAATTTTGGAAAACAGGTTGGGCAGATCCTCTAGGGCCACCTGGGGAGCCCCAGGCAAATAACTCAGCAGAAGGAAGACACTGGATGAGAGAAAGGGGCCCAGATAGCAGGGGATGGAACACGCGCTGGAACACTGAGCAGAGCAGGTGGTAACAGTGAAAGGCCTGCTCCATGCTTGTCTCCTTACGGCATCCTAAAATGCAGGTGAAGGTGGCCTCAGGAGGACCCGGAGGCTGGAGGAATAAGCTGGCTGGCTATGTCCAGGGCAGATAAGTAGGGCTATATGTGGGCATTGTCAGAGGGTTTGGAAGCTTAGAAAAACGACATCAATGTTGGAGCAGCCAAGAGACTCACTCCTCAGAACAGACTCACAATGCTCCTGGAGGGTCCTCTGAAACAGTGGGAAGTAATTTACAAGAAGACAAGGGTTCTTTTTTTTCTTTCTTTCTTTTGAGACGGAGTCTTGCTCTGTTGCCCAGGCTGGAGTGCAGTGGCGAGATCTTGGCTCACTGCAACCTCTGCCTCCTGGATTCAAGTGAGTAGCTGAGATTACAGGTGTATGCCACCACACCAGGCTAATTTTTGTATTTTTGGTAGAGACGGGGTTTTGCCATGCTGGCCAAGCTGGTCTCGAACTCCTGACCTCAAGTGATCTGCCCCCTCTTGGCCTCCCAAAGTGCTGGGATCACAGGCATGAGCTACTGCACCCTGCCAGAAGCCAGGGTTCTCATGATGCGGAAGGTGGGCAGGTCATAGACACAACACCAGGCTTTTGTACCCCTCTTTCTCCTCAGGGAGGTGCACACTGCCCCACTATACAGAAAATAATAACAATAACAGCCAACATCTGTTGAACAGTTGTTCTGCTCTGGCATGGTACTGTTGACATATATTATATTTTTGTTTGTTTGTTTTTGAGACAGAGTCTCACTCTGTCACCCAGGCTGGAGTGCAGTGGTGCCATCGTAGCTCACTGCAGCCTCCGCCTCCTGGGCTCAAGAAATCCTCCTGCCTCAGTCTCCTGAGTAGCTGGGACTACAGGTGTGAAACCCCATACCCAGCTGATTTTTAAATTATTTTTTTAAGAGTAGGGTCTTGCTGTATTGTCCAGACTTGTCTCAAACTCCTGGACTCAAGCAGTCCTCCCACCTTAGCCTCCCAAAGAGCTGGGATTACAGGCGTGAGTCACCATGCCCGGCCAACATACATTACCTTATTGAATTCCCTAAATAACAGTAAGAGGACAATGTTATCACTTTGCCTCCTACACATGAGAGATGGGGAGAAGAAGAGATAAACATAGTCTCTGTCTAGAGTTACAGATTTATAAACCAATGATCCTACAAGCCTACTGTGATCACCACCTTTTCTTCTTAAATGAAAACATCCAGGCAGGGCGCAGTGGCTCACACCTGTAATCCCAACACTTTGGGAGGCTGAGGCAGACAGATCACCTGAGGTCAGGAGTTTGAGACCAGCTTGGTCAACATGGTGAAACCCTGTCTCTACTAAATATACAAAAATTAGCCAGGCATAGTGGCAGGCACCTGGAATCCCAGCTATTTGGGAGGCTGAGGCAGGAGAATTGCTTGAACCTGGGAGGCGGAGGCTGCAGTGAGCTGAGATGGTGCCATTGCACTCCAGCCTGGGCAACAGAGACTCCATCTCAAAAATGAATATAAAAAGATAAATAAAAACGTCCAATCTGAATACAACTTAGACAAATTCTAAGCCTACTTTAAAGATGGTCAGCATGTTCTTGTCTTCTTTATCAAGCTCTAATTTTGAAGTTTGTTTTCTCAGCTGACTGGATTTGTCTTGGGCACCCTGGAGGTGCGAAGTGACATCACCATCTGATCAGCATCTAAAAACATTTTGGCTAATTTAAAAAACGGAGATTTTGAATGTACCCTCTTAATTATATTTGCCCATCTGAGCATGCTGCGTGAAAACCCTGGGTAGACAGCCTGTTCTGCAATTTGTTTTTAAAACAAGCTTCTTGTCTTGCAGGCTGAGAGGATTCTGTTTAAAGGGTGTACACTGTGAATCACAGTTTAAAGGAAGACAGCAAATATGAATCTCAGCCAAGCAATTTGTGAAGCTGGATTGCTGACAGAAATCCAGGAAGCAGCAGAAAAACAACAAACACAGAAAGAGTCCAGGGGCTGTGTGTAACCTGGAGGAATGCAGTGGGCTGAGCCCCAGGATGAGACGGGTGATGAGAGGGGGCAGAGCTTTGGGGAGCCAGCCTTGCCTTGAAAAGCTGAGAAGCCCAGCCTGGGCGACAGTGACACTCTGTCTCCACAAACATTTCTTTTCTTTTCTTTTACTTTCTTTCTTGTTTTTTTGAGACAGAGTCTCACTCTGTTGCCCAGGCTGGAGTGCAGTAATGCAGTCTCGGCTGACTGCAACCTCTGCCTCTCAGGTTCAGGGGATTCTCCTGCCTCAGCCTCCCAAGTAGCTGGGATTACAGGCATCCACCACCATGCCCAGCTGATTTTTGTAATTTTGGTAGAGACAGGGTTTCACCATGTTGGCCAGGCTGGTCTCGAACTCATGGCCTCAAGTAATCTGCATGTCTTGGCCTCCCAAATCGCTGGGATTACAGACATGAGTCACCACACCCAGACTCTACAAAAATTTCTAAACATTAGCCGGCCATGATGACACGTGCCTGTAATCCCAGCTACTTGGAGGCTGAGGCAGGAGGATCCTTTGAGCTCAGGAGTTCAAGGCTGCAATGAGCTATGATGGCACCACTGCATGACAAAAAAAAAAAAAAAAAAAAAAAAAACAGAAAGGAAATAAAAGAGAAGCTGAGAAAGCATAGCCATTCAGAGCCTTGAGAACATCAATGGGGGTGAGGGGTGGTGGGCGTGACTTTTCTGCATTTGAACAAGCTGTCTTCACAGGTCCCTAACGTGTATTCAGTTATCATAGGAACAGGGAACTGAATAATTCTTCAATTAGATGCATAGGCTTTATTAAATAATATATATTTATGAAATTATTCATGTATTAAAATTTTTCGTTAACTCAACCAATCAATACAAATCTCTCTACGTGATTGTCATGTATATTATGTTCTTTTTCTCATTAATAATAATGGCTGGATGCTATGGCTCAGGCCTGTAATCCTAACACTTTGGGAGTTGAGGAGGGAAGATCACTTGAGCCCAGGAGTTCAGGACCAGCCTCGAAAACAAAAGAAGACCCTGTCTCTACTAAAAAAGTAGCTGGGCATGATGGTGTGCAGTTTTGTCCCAGCTACTTGGGATGCTGAGGTGGAGGATTACTTGAGCCCAGGAGGTGGAGATTGCAGTGAGCTGAGATCAAATCACTGTACTCCCTGTCTCAAGTAATAAGAAGAAGAATAGTTGACCTTACAGAGCTCTCTACCTTCAAAACGTATCCAGAGTCTCTCTGCTCCTCATGTGAATCTAAGCTCTGTGAGGGCAGGAATTTTGATCTTTTCTGTTCACTGATGTATTTATGGTACCTAAAACAGTGCCCAGCATATAGAAGATGCTCATGAAATGTTTTGTGAATTGATGAATGTATGAACAAATGCCTGCTGGCACTTTGCCAAGGAATACGTGTTTTATTGATTAATTTAATCTTCATCACAATCCCATGAGGTAGGTGTTTATTGTTATTCCTGTTTTACAGATGAGCAAACTGAGTCCCAGCAAAGTTAATTGGCTGGGCCAAGGTCACATGGGTGTAAGTGGCCGAGGCAGAATCAAACCCTGGCAGTCTGGCTCCAGGACTCACCTGTGGGTACCGCAGCTCTTCTTGATAATACAACTGGCCTTCCAGCCTCCTGTGTTCACGTTTTTTCCTTGACTTCCCTGCATTTAATTTCCCGTAATATTGTTCTAATAGGTCAAACTATTTTATACTGAAGCCTTCTTTACAAGCAAAAGGAAACCTTTATTTTAAGGCATACATTATTCAATATTATTAATGCTGGTCCCAAAGAAACTTAAATTAGTTTAGATGTTAAAAAAAAAAACAAGGCAGGAGAGTAAAAAGATTTACCTTCAGGAGAACTTTAAATTTACATTTTCCTTACCAAGTAAAACACTTGAGGTAGCGATTAAAAAGAAAAAAAAATAAATTTACATTTTCTTTTAAGAGAGGATATAAGCTATTATAATATTTGAAATGAAGAAGTATGCTCAAGTTTTCTACATTCTCTAATATTTAAAAAATATTTTTATGAGACTGATAAGCTGCCTACTGCAGAGACAACTTAAAATCATTTTTTAAATTTTCTCTTTTTAGAAAATTATTTATTTTTTTTTATTTTTGTTCTAATTTTTGTATTTTTAGTAGAGATCGGCTTTTACCATATTGGCCAGGCTGGTTGAGAACTCCTGACCTCAGGTGATCCGCCTACCTCGGCCTCCCAAAGTGCTGGGATTACAGGCATGAGCCACTGTGCCCAATCTAAAATTCATTTTTATTTATTTATTTTTTTAATGATTGGGTTTCACCATGATGGCCAGACTGGTCTTGAACTCCTGACCTCAGGTGATCCACCCACCTTGTCCTTCCAAAGTGCTAGAATTACAGGCGTGAGCCACTGCGCCCGGCCCTAAAAATCATTTTTAAAAAGAAGGTAGTGTGGGCCCGGTGCAGTGGCTCACTCCTGTAATTTGGGAGGCTGAGGTGGGTAGATCACCCAAGGTCAGGAGTTCGAGACCAACTTGGCCAACATGGTGAAACCCCATCTCTACTAAAATACAAAAACTAGCTGGGTGTGGTGGCGGGTGACAATAATCCCAGCTACTCAGGAGGCTGAGGCAGGAGAATCGCTTGAATCCAGGAGGCGGAGGTTGCAGTGAGCTGAGATCATGCCACTGCACTCCAGCCTGGGCGACAGATCCAGACTCTGTCTAAAAAAAAAAAAAAGATAAGAAGGTAGTATTATGAAGCAAAATTCCCCAGGCCATAACATTACAAATATAAATTTTTAATTCTTAATTTTTATATATCCTTAATAATTTTTCAGGGCAATTTTATGTATTTAAAACAATCAGATACATGTAAATGATAATGCGTTTACAGTCTTAACAGTAAAGAGATAGATAAAAGCATATTATCTTGCCACAAATTGCAGCCCGTGCTGTGCTATTCTTTTTTTAAGAGACTTGTGATAAACGGGATGCATTAAAGTTTACTTGCTCAGGCAAAGGAAAATCAAGAACAACTTCTGTGAAAGCACCGAATTCTGCTGGGTTTGCTCAAGGATGTTTTTTTGGTTCAGTTTTGAATACACGATGAATTTACGCCATGAAAGCTTGCTATGTGACAAAATCCACCCTGCCCCTCCTCCACCCACTGTCCTGTCTCCTCCAAACCCTGACGCCTGTCCTGTGTAATGAAACTCATACTGCAGCCATCACCATTCCCACAAATCGATCATTCCTTTTGTCTTGAGGACGAGGTTGATAATAGGAGGCAGTAAAGCTTAACTGAGTGTGTGACCAGCTTTATGGTTTTTGGGTCTTCTGGTTATAATCCAATGGCGCTTGGAAGTGAGGGAGGACATAGCATTAAACCAAACTCTTTATAGTGGTAATTTTCATAAGTTACATCAGTTCCTCAAAACAGCTCATAATTTTAGATCCCTAGACTCTTAATAATCATCTCAGACAACCTCCGAGTAATTCAGAAATTGATATTTGCTAGCTCGTTGCTGAATTATATTAGTAGAAAGCCGAAGTTACAATGGCATTCTTAAATTCTAAAATGTTATTTTTCCTATTGGAAAATGTTTTATGATTAACGTGGAAAAGTGTGGCTATATAATTTGTGTCTGTCTCAAATTTAGCTGAGTTAGTGGAAATAATCCTTATGGAATGAGATGAAGCCTCTTTTCATTTGTGAGGCCTCTCAGACAAGGCAAATTTGAAATCTGAATCTGATTTGAATGTGTGAGGAAATACACCATGAAATTGTCATATCCCAAAGGCCCATCCCTATGCCACATATGAGTTTAGAAGGATCTCTCACAAGAGAAAGCAGGTCATCTCCTACTTGAATTTTTCAGATGATCATTTGATCGTGACTCTGGCTGAATATTTTTGTGTAACTTTAGGAAGAGTCACTTCAGCAGTTGCAGAAGGAAGATTCTTCTTTTGTAAAAATAGATACGTCTGGAAAAAACCAAACAAGTTTTCTTACGAAACAATTGTTATAAGTTTTAATTCTATCAAGTTTTCTGGTTTCAAACATTACATTGTTAACTTTTATTTATTTTATATTCCTTTGATTGGGTCTAAGAATATAGAAGTGCATGTAGCCCTCAATTTTACTTTATTTTTTCTTTTTTTATTTATCTTTTTTCTGAAGACACAGGCTTGCTCTGTCGCCCAGGCTGAACTACAGTGGCACAATCTCAGCTCACTGCAACCTCTGGCTCCCAGGTTCAAGTGGTTCTCAGACCTGAGCCTCCCAAGTAGTTGGGATTACAGGCATGCACTACCACATCCGGCTAATTTTTTCCATTTTTAATTAGATGGAGTTTTGCCATGTTTCCCAGGCTGATCTCAAACTCCTGCGCTCAGGCAATCTACCCACCTTGGCCTCCCAAAGTACTGGGATTATAGGTGTGAGCCACCACACCTGGCCCCAGACCTCAATTTTATAATTCAGCTCTCTACATCTTTAATTTTTAGGGGAAAGATTATATTCCTCTTTTTTTTTTTTTTTTTTTAAGATGGAGTCTTGCTCTGTTGCCAGGCTGGAGTGCAGTGGCTCAATCTCGGCTCACTGCAACTTCTACCTCCCAGGTTCAAGCAATTCTCCTGCCTCAGCCTCCAGAGTAGCTGGGACTATAGGCACGTACCGCCATACCCAGCTAATTTTTGTGTTTTTTAGTAGAGACAGGGTTTCACCATGTTGGTCAGAGTGGTCTTGATCTCTTGACCTCATGATCTGCCTGCCGCAGCCTCGCAAAGTGCTGGGATTACAGGCGTGAGCCACCATGCCCCATCCATATTCCTCTTTTATATCACCAATTATGTCATCAAATAATTCCCTGCTTTAAGGAACATTTTCGAATATCTGCTAGGATCTAATTTTTGTATTTTTAGCAGAAACGGGGTTTCACCATGTTGGCCAGGCTGGTCTCGAACTCCTGACCTCAGATGATCCACCCATCTGGCCTCCCAAAGTACTGGGATTACAGGTGTGAACCACTGCATCCAGCTAAGAGGAGTAATTTTTGAATCACTGAAAATTAAGTAAAGGCTGGGCTCAGTGGCTCATGCCTGTAATCCTAGCATTTTGCAAGGTTAAGATGGGAGGATTGCTTGAGCTCAAGAGTTCAAGACCAGCCTGAGGAACATAGGAAGACCCTTTCTTTAAAAAATAAAACAAAAAAATTAGCCGGGCAAGGTGGTGTGTGCCTGTAGTCCCAGCTGCTTGGTTGGCTGAGGTGGGAGGATCGCTTGAGCACAGGGAGATGGAGGCTGGCTGTAGTGAGCCAAGATTCCTCCACTGCACTCCAGCTGGATGACAGGGCAAGACCGTGTCTCAAAGAAACAACCACCACAACCACAAAAGTAATACATTTTGTAAGGCTATAGCTACCATACATAGTAATTCCTCTGCTGGATCTGGGCAAAGTAAATTGAATACCTTCTGGGAAGGATTCACTATTCTAAATGCCATTAAGAACATTCGGCCAGGGGCGGTGGCTCACGCCTGTAATCTCAGCACTTAGGGAGACCAAAGTGAGTGGATCACGAGGTCAGGAGTTCAAGACCAGCTTGGCCAAGATGGTGAAATCCTGTCTGTACTAAAAATACAAAAATTAGCCGGGCGCAGTGGCAGGCTGGGTAATCCCAGCTACTTTGGAGGCTGAGGCAGGAGAATTGCTTGAACCTGAGGGGGCGGAGATTGTAGTGAGCTGAGATCATGCCACTGCATTTCAGCCTGGGAGACAGAGTGAGACGATGTCTCAAAAAAAAAAAAAAAAAAAAGAACATTCATGGGCTGGGTATGGTGGCTCATACCTGTAATCCCAGCACTTTGGGAGGCCAAGGCAGGAGGATCGCTTGAGTCCAGGCGTTCAAGACCAGCCTGGGCAACATAATGAAACCTTGTCTCTAAAAAATAAAAATTAAAAAATTAAAAAAGAACTTTCATGAGTCATGGGAGGGGGTCAAACTATCAATATGAAAAGGAGTTTGGAAGAAGTTGATTTCAATGCTCATTGATGATTTAAAGAGGTTAGGACTTCAGGGGAGGAAGTAACTGCTGATGTGGTAGAAATAGCAAGAGAACAAATTAGAAATGGAGGATGAAGACGTAACTGAATTGCTGCCATCTCATGAGAAAACATAAATGGATGAAGAATTGCTTCTTGTGGATGAACAGAGTGGTTTCTTGAGACGTAATCTACTTCTGAAGATGCTATGAGCATTGTTGAAATGATAAAGAATTTAGAATATTCTAGAAATTTAGTTGATAAAGGAATGGTAGGGTCTGAGAGGATCAAATCAGTTTTTTTGGTTTTTTTTTTTTTGAGCTGGAGTTTCGTTCTTGTTGCCCAGGTGCGATCTCAGCTCACTGCAACCTCTGCCTCCCAGGTTAAACAGGTTCAAGCAATTTTCCTGTCTCAGCCTTTTGAATAGCTGGGATTACAGGTGAATACCACCATGCCTGGCTAATTTTTGTATATATATATATATTTTTTTTTTAGTAAAGACAGGTTCCACCATGTTAGCCAGGCTGGTCTCAAACTCCTGACCTCAAGTGATCCACCAGCCTCGGCCTCCCAAAGTGCTAGGATTGCAGGCACGAGCCACCATGTCCGGCCTTAGCTAGACTTTCCAGTAATTTGCTGTCACTTCTATATCAGCTTTTGCTCCTTCACTTTGCACTTTTATGTATGGAAATGTCTTATTCCTTAAACCTCATGAATCAACCACTGCTAGTTTCAGTTTTGTTTTGTTTTTTTCTGCAGCGTCCTCACGTTTCTCAGCCTTTATAGAAATGAAGAGAGTTAAGGTCTTGCTTTGAATTAAGGGAGAGTTGTGGCTGGTTTGCTCTTCTCTATCCAGTCCTCTCAAACGTTCTCCATATCAGCAATAAGGCTATTTAGCTTTCTTATCATTTGTGTGTTCACCGGAGTTGCATTTTCATTTAAAGTGAGAGATAGGCAACGCTTCCTTTCACTTGAATACTTAGAAGTTATTGTACGGTTAATTGGCCTAATTTCAATATTGCCGTGTCTTAGAGAATAGGAAGGCCTGAGGAGAGGGAGAGAGACAGGGAACAGCAACTCCAGTTCGTCCCTGGAGGAGTCAGAACACACACGTTTGGCTGGGTGCGCTGGCTCACGCCTGTAATCCCAACTACTTGGGAGGCTGAGGCAGGAGAATCACTTGAACCCGGGAGACGGAGGTTGTTTGAGCTGAGATCATGCCCTGCATTGCAGCCTGGGCGATAGAGCAAGACTCCATCTCAAAAAAAAAAAAAAAAAGTCTCAAAAAAAATCCACACACATTTATCAGTAAAGTTCAAGGTCTTACATGGACATAGTCTGTGGTACCCCAAAACAATTGCAATAATAACATCAAAATTCACTGATCAGAGATGCTATAATAAATATAATAATTATAATAATAATGGCCAGGCTCAGTGGCTCACACCTGGAATCCCACACTTTGGGAGGCCGACGCGAGGGATCACTTGAGTTCAGGAGTTTGAGACCAGCCTGGCCAACATGGCAAAACCCTGTCTCTACCAAAAATATAAAAATTAGCTGAGTGTGGCGGTGCACACCTGTAATCGTAGCTACTCGGAGGCTAAGGCAGGAGAATCACTTGAACTCAGGAGGTGGCTGGTTGCAGTGCGCCAAGACTGCACCCCTGCACTCTAGCCTGGGCAACAGAGCAAGACTCTGTCTCAAATAATAACAATAATAACAAAGTTTGAAATATTGCAAGAATTACCGAAATGTGACACAGAGACACAATGTTAGCAAATGGTCCCAATAAACTTGCAGCATTGCCACAAACATTCAATTTGTATTTAAAAATGTGATATATGTGCAGAGCAATAAAACTAGACATGCCAGGCCGGGTGTGGTAGCTCCTGCCTGTAATCCAGCACTTTGGGAGGCTGAGGCCAGTGGATCACTTGAGGTCAGGAGTTCAAGACCAGCCTGGCCAACATGGTGAAAGCCCCATCTCTACTAAAAATACAAAAACTAGCTGGGCATGGTGGTGCATGTGCCTGTAGTTCTAGCTACTCAGGAGGTTGAGGCAGGAGAATTTCTTGAACCTGGGAGGCAGAGGTTGCAGTGAGCTCTGATTTCACCACTGCACTCCAGCCTGGGCGACAAGAGCAAGAGGTTCGTCTCCAAAACAAACAAACAAACAAACGAACAACAACAACAACAGACTAGACATGCCTTCACCTCCAAATACATAAGTATAACCTCAATGTGAATATTTTACAGCATAATTCACAATTTTTCAGTTGACTGAAGTAATTTAGTAAAATTCTAAAAGAAGACTGGTGGTATTGACGATGATAGTGTTAATACTGCTCATTTACTTTTCTTTTCTTTTTATTTTATTTTATTTTATTTAGACAGAGTCTCGCTCTGTCTCGCAGGCTGGAGTCCAGTGGTGCAATCTCAGCTCACTGCAACCTCCGTGTGAGCCACCGCATCAGGTCTGCTCATTTGTTTTTCAAGAGTCCTGGGAAAATAAATCTACATGGTTACATTGAATAGATATTGTACTTTGCAAACACATAATATAAAAGGTTGACATTATCAGTATTCTTCATAAAAGCTGGTGATGGTAAAAGTTACAGACATGATCCCATACTATACAGGTTAACAAATCTATACCAGTTAAAACAAATTAAATTGACCAGCCTGTGTACGTTATTCATTTTTATTTAATTAGTTTTTCCTTTTATAGCCTTTCGGGTGGGGACACTGTCTGTCATCATATGTAGAATATGACTGGGGAAATATTCTTGACTCTTCCTTTTCTCTCAGTAAAAGAAAACACTGTTTCTATGCTCTCGGCATTCTGAGAAATGTGTGTTTTTTATTTTTGTTTTTTTTCCCCCTACATTAACAACCAATTCTCCAACTCTGCAGACATCAACTGGAAGTTGCACAGCTCATTTCAATTCAGTTCAGACTCTATCTACCTGGAGTTAGCATTGTACCCCACAAGTTAAGGGTTTATTCCCACAAGACTGTCCCCACTTCAGACGCCAATCTCAAGTCCAGGGCCGCTAGGACTTCTGATTGATGGCTACAAATTGGGAGTTCCTATGACCTCGTCTGCATGCTTGATAATTTGCTGTAACAGCTGTCAGAACTAAGAGAAACACTTTACTCACGATGACAGGTTTATTATAAAGGATGTCATAAAGGACACCTATGAACAGCCAGATGGAGAGGTGCACAGAGTGAGGTTTGGAAGGGTCCTGGGTGCAGGAGCGTCTGTCCCTGTGGAGGGAGGTACCACCCTCTTTGCACATGGAGGCATTCACCAACCCAGAAGCTCTCCAAATCCTGTCTTTTAGGGTTTTTATGGAGGTTCCATTATACTGACACCATTGATTGATTAAATCATTAGCCATTGGGAGTTGAGCTCAATCTCTAGACGCCCTCTCCTCCATGGAGACTGGGGAGTGGGCCTGAAAGCTCCAATGCTCTAGCCACATGGTGGCTCTAGTGGCCAGACTCATCCTGAAGCTCTGGGTACCCCAGTCATCTCATTAGCATAGAAAAGGACACTCATCACTCTGGAGATTCCATATGGGTCTTAGAAGCTCTTGTGCCAGGAACCACAGACCAAGACCAAAGATTATAACGAAAGCTGCTCCTGTCACCCCATCCCTCAGGAAACTACAAGGGTCTTGAGGGCTCCATGTTGGGAACTGGAGAGAGACACCAAGTACATGTTTCTTCTTATGTCACACTCACCCTTTTAACCCAGCACATCTCAAACTTTCTGTTTATAACTCCAAAATAGTTTTCATCTGTTCCCTCAACATGTTGGTTCTATAATCGTGGGTGATCGGGCTTTCACGAACTCTTTTCTGGAAAGCCAACAACCTCTGAGCTGGCATTCATTCTTCGACGATTGTCTTGATTGGGTCAGGCTTCCACAAGGCCACCAAAGCAACAGGCACATGCCACCATGCCCAGCTAATTTTTGTATTCTTAGTAGAGACGGGATTTCACCATATTGGTCAGGCTGGTCTCAAACTCCTAACGACAGGTGATCCACCCATTTCGGCCTCCCAAAGTGCTGGGATTACAGGTGTGAGTCACTGCACAACCCCCCACCTTCCTTTTTCTTTTACAGACAGGGTCTTGTTCTGTCACCCAGCCTGGAGTGCAGTGGAGTGATCTCGACTCACTGCAGCTTCAACCTCCTGGGCTCAAGGAATCCTCCCACCTCAGCCTCCCACGTAGCTGGGACCATAGACATAAGCTGTCACGCTCAGCAATGTTTAGGACTCTTGCATCCATGTTCCTGGGTAAGACTGACGGGCAATTTGCATGTTTCACAGTATCCTTTCTGGTTCTGATACCAAGATTTTGCTAACCTCAATACATGTGTTAGATGACTTCCAGCTTTTTATCTCCAGCAGAGTTTATGTAAAATTGGGATTATATATCCCTAAATGCTCGAGGGACCCGTGTCTCCCCCTTTCTGCATTCGTCTTTCTTTGCAAACAGCTCCCACTACAGCAGTGACCCGAAGAGCTCCAAGTTCCTCCAGGAGCAGCCTCAGTCAAAACAGGCTCACCTTCTCATGCTCTAATAGCACAACTGAGTGAAAGGTCATGATTAGAGACGTAAGCCTGCTTCACACTGATGGGACAGGGTGGGCTGAGCTGCATAACGCAAATGAAGATCTCTCCTGGAATACACAATTAAAAAGAGGAAGAAGAAGATCATGGCCAGAAACATCTACTTGTTTTTTGTTTTGGGGTTTTTTTTTTTTTTTGAGATGGAGTCTCACTCTGTAGTCCAGGCTGGAGTGTAGTGTCATAATCTTGGCTCACTGCAACCTCTGCCTCCTGGGTTCAAGTGATTCTCCTGCCTCAGCCTCCCGATTAGCTGGGACTACAGGCACCCGCCACCATGCCTGGCTAATTTTTGTATTTTTAGCAGAGACAGGATTTCACCATGTTGGCCAGGCTGGTCTCAAGCTCCTGACCTCAGGTGATCCACCTGCCTCAGCCTCCCAAAGTACTGGAACTACAGGCATGCGCCCCTGTGCCCAGCCACAAAATTAATTTGTAATGATGGAAGGTTTAAAACATTTCCTTCAAGACCAGGATCAAAACAAACATGTGCATTATCCCCGCTTCTATTCAACGTTCCGTTGAAGGTCCTAGCCAGTGAGTAAAAGAAATAAAAAGGCATGAGAATTAGAAAGGAGGAAGTAACCATATTATTTATTGATGATATGGATGATATGATTGTATACATAGAAAACCCAAAAGAATTTGTAGAAAAATTATGAAAATCAATAAGAGAGGTTGGCTACATTGCTGAATACAAAATCAATGCATAAATGCCAATTGCATTTTTATACATCAGCAAAAGTAGTTAGAAAATGTAATTTTGAAAAAGACCATTTGCAGTAGCAGCAAAACTATAGTTTTGCAATAAAACTAAAGTTTTGCTAATCTTTCCTCCTATTTCAAAACCAGCAAGTTCTTTATGAAATTTTAAATTTTTATGGATTGACATTAAGGAAGAGCAAAACAAATGTAAAGCTGTATCATATTCATAGATGGAAAGACTCAATATCAATTGTTCCTAAATTGATCCATTCATTTTATTTTATTTTTAGAGATGGGGTCTTACTCTGTTGCTCAGGTTGGAGTGCAGTGGGATGATCATGGCCCAGTACAACCTCGAAGCCCTGGGCTCAAGCAATGCCTCAGCCTCCAGAGTAACTGGAGCTACAGGTGTGCACCACCACACCAGGCTCTAATCAATTCATTTTAAATCAAGGTCTCAAGAGGTCTCCCCTGCCCCTCCCTGTCTGGAACTTGATAAACCCATCCTAAAATGTGTGAAGAACAAAAGGTGAAAAGTGATCTAGAGACTGCCAAAGCAGTGAATTGGATTAGTGTATCGAAACTTATCATAAAGCTATTGTAATAAAGGCAGCTGGGGCCGGGTGCAGTGGCTAACACCTGTAATCCCAACACTTTGGGAGGCCAAGGTGGGTGGATCATTTGAGATCAGGAGATTGAGACCAGCCTGGCCAACATGGTGAAACCTCGCCTCTACTAAAATTACAAAAATTAGCTGGGCATGGTGGCACATGCCTGTGATCTCAGCAACTCAGAGGCTGAGGCAGAAGAATAGCTTGAATCCATGAGGCGGAGGTTGCCCCCAGCAGAGATCGTGCTACTGCACTCCAGCCTGGGACAGAATCAGACTCCATCTCAAGAAAAAATAAACCAAAAAACAGCAACAGACTAATGAAAATATGGAACATCTATTTATACCTAAGCAGGCATTACACATCAATGTAAAAAGGATAGAGAATTCAGTAAGTGCTGTTGAATCAATCAGCTATCTAACAGGAAAAGTTAAATTGGATTGCTTCCTTACACATCAAAAATCTATTCTAGATGAATTAAAGACAACATTAAAAAGCAAAACTATGAAAAAATTATGAAGACCATTAGGAGAATATATTTATGACCTCAAAATAGGTATAGAAATTATAAACAAGACAAAAAAAAGCACTAATTATAAAGAAAAATAATTGGTCAGGCCCAGTGGCTCACGCCTGTAATCCCAGCACTTTGGGAGGCTGAGGCCAGTGGATCACCAGAGGTCAGGAGTTCGAGACCAGCCTGGCCAACATGGTGAAACCCTATCTCTGCTAAAAATACAAAAATTAGCCGGGCATGGTGGCACATGCCTGTAATCCTAGCTACTCAGGAGGCTGAGGCAGGAGAATTGCTCAAACCTGGGAGGTGGAGGTTGCAATGAGCTGAGATTGTGCCATTGCACCCCAGCCTGGGTGACAGAGCAAGACTGTGTCCCAAAAAAAAAAAAAAAAGTTCAGGAGTTTATTAGCATTGCAAGTTTCCTTAGAAAAAATATTCCTGATAGGCTGTGATGCCTTCATAATTTAAAATATGCTCATTTTATATTCCTCAACAGTACAACTGCTGAAATGCCACCACCTTCCAGATGCAGCAAAGAATAGTTATCCATCCAAATGGTGCCCTTGGAGATCCACTTGGTTTGTTTTTGGTTTTGTTCTCGCTCTACCACCCAGGCTGGAGTGCAGTGGTGCGATCTCAGCATATAGAAAGCATATCGTATACTATATGCCATACAATTTCACGTTTATGAAGTATGAAATACACAAAACTGAAGGAATATGTTGCTTAGGGATGTGTACTTATCACATAAAACAAAGGAAAAGCGGGGACAGTTGATATGAAATTCAGGAAAGAGGAGGAATGGAAGGGGCTTGGAATCACAGTGTTTCTGTGGCTTACTTCGACCAGTCTGTAAGGCTGGACGCGGTGGCTCACGCCTGGAGTGCCAGCACTTTGGGAGGCTGAGGCAGGAGGATCGCTTGAGCCTGGGAATTGGGGACCAGCTTGCCCTGTGCAACACAGAGAGACCCTGTCTCTCCAAAAATTAACCAGGCATGGTCGTGTGTGCCTGTGGTCCCAGCTGAGATGGGAGGATCACTTGAACCAGGGAGCTAGAGGCTGTAGTGAGCGGTGGCAGCACTGCTACACCCCAGCCTGGGTGGCAGAGAAGACCCTGTAAAAAAAAAAAATACATATATATGTAACTCAGTATTCTAACAGATACTAAAAGTATCTGTTTCTTAGGGACAAGCTATATGATTATAGGAGTCATTATGATTTTTAAAAACTGAGAATCTATACAATTATATAAGAGAGAGAGAAGGAGAACTGTAAGAATGAGGGGTGCAGAGAGACTTTTCACATGCTGAGCTGCTTTTTTTGTGTGACAGGATCTGGCTTTGTCACTCAGGCTGGAGTACAGTGGCATGATCTTGGCTTACTGTAGCCTCTGCTTCCCAGGCTCAAACGATCCTCCCGCCTCAGCCTCCCAATAGCTGGGACTACAGGTGTGTGCCACCACACCAGGCTAATTTTTGTGTTTTTTGTAGAGATGGGGGTTTCATCGTGTGGCCCAGTCTAGTCTCAAACTCCTGGGCTCAAGCAATTCTCCCATCTTGGCCTCCCAAAGTGCTGGGATTCCAGGCATCAACCCCTTCCCCCTGTGCCTGGCCTCAGAGGCATTCTGGTCATGTGAGATCCTGATGTCTTTATGATAAAATGTCCTTCTTTCTTTACTAATGTTATGTGCTGAGTTGTGCCCCAGCAGCTCTCTGCCTCCACCCAATTAATCTGTTGAAATCCTAACCCCCAGTATCTCAGAATGTGACTATATTTGGATATATGGTCTTTAAAGAGGTAATTAAGTTAAAATGAGGTCATTCAGGCAGACCCTAATCTAATATGACTGGTGTCCTTTTAAGAAGAGATTAGGACACAGACACACACAGAGGGATGACCCTGTGAAGACGCAGGGGGAAGACAGCCATTAATTTCTGTGTCACTCTTTCTGTGGTCACAGCCACCCAGGCTGCAGCACTTTGCAACAGCAGCCCTAACAATCGAACACAAGTGGACTAAGCTGTTTTCTGTGATTGTTCTTTCTTTTCTGCAGAGTTTCTTCTGTTTGTCTGCTGCGCACGTTCATCTCCGGTGTTAGCCATGGTGCCTTCTCTCCCCTGTCTGGCCCAGCTCATGCCTTCAGAGTCAGCCTTGTGGTTCCACCTGCAGGAGAACTTTTCAAAACTGGGTATCACCAAGCATGGTGGCTCAAGTCTGTAATCCCAGCGCTTTGGGAGGCCAAGGCGGGCGGATCACCTGAGGTCGGGAGTTCAAGACCAGCCTGATCAACATGGTGAAACCCTGTCTTTTAAAAAAAGAAAAAAAAAATCAAGGTTCTTCTGTAACTCTGGAATGCAGAATAAATATTATCAATAAAAGTAGCAATGACCCTGGTGCAGTAATAGACAGTGCTTAATAAAAATGGTTCTAAGTCAGGTTAATGGTTGTAAGCCTGCTGCTTTACTTATCACTCAGACAACACTCAGATGAGGAGAAATTACTATTTTTACAGATTCTTACAATTGAGGACATTGAGCCTTAGAGTGTCTAATTCGCTTGTGATTAACAGGTAAGAGATCTAGGATCTCCATTCGGACTGGTGGGTGCCAGGGTGCTTCGACTGCCCAACGATGCTTAGACTCAGGTTTCGCAGGCCCCCACCCCAGTGCCTCTCCACCCTGTTTCCCACAATCCCACAGGCCCTGGGCTCCGACCAGAAAACCCCTTGGCTATGTTGCAGCTGATGGTTGCCAGGGTACTAGTCACCTGTCGCACTGTTCTGTTTAGAAGCTGCTTCATTTTTTCCCCATTTGAAATTACTAAGTTTTTTCTCCTAGGACTAAAATAGTCACCATTGTTAATGCAAGCACTATTTTCTCATACCAACCATGGCCTGAAAACAAAAAGTCCCATGGGAATAGATGTGATCTGCTCAGGACAAGTTATAGCAAGCTGTTTAAGGTTTTTACATTTTCTGAAGACTCTTCATTTAGAGTTCATAAATAACTATGTGTGTTTGTATTGTGAGCTGCTTGAGAACTAAAAATGTGTGGGGCTTTTTCATTTTTTTTTTTTTTTTACTACTTTTTATTTCCTTTGTAATTCTCTAAGAGCTTGATATCCAGAAAAGATGCTCAATGGTGGAATTATTGCCTGGGTGATGGGAAGTGTTTATGGAAAGCTAAGACTGCTCCTGAGTTTTCCTCCTATCTAGGTCATGAAGAGCTCCAGGGAATGAGAACTTATTGGCTTGGACCCTTGATGGAAAAAGCCTTCCTTCCATTTTTAACATCAACCCGGAGCATAAGCCATTGCTAAGCTTTAAAAAATAAGCTATTCTTTGTGCCTGTATGCCATGTAAGAAGCCCTCATTGTCTGAGGATACAAAGCCACTTTCCTGGAATCCACTTCCAGTGGGGAATAAAATTTCATGTAAATTTATTTTTTAAATACTTGATTGAAATTTATATATAAAAATGAAATGAAAAATGTGAAAAACTTTCAAATTTATGTTTTGGAAGACTGAGGTTACATATTATGAAGATGAGCTAAGTCTTTTTCTTTTCTTGCTGTCACCCAGGCTGGAGTGCAGTGGCGTGATGTTGGCTCACCACAGCCTCAGATTCCCTGGCTTCTAGGCTCAGGGGATCCTACTGCCTTAGCCTCCTGAGTAGCTGGGGCTACAAGCACGGGCCACCAGAGCTTGCTGATTTTTTTTTTTTTTTTTTTGAGACAGAGTCTTGCTCTGTCACCCAGGCTGGAGTGCAAGTGTACAATCTGGGCTCACTGCAGCCTCTGCCTCCCGGGTTCCAGCGATTCTCCTGCCTCAGCCTCCTGAGTAGCTGGGATTACAGGTGCATGCCACCACGCCTGGCTAATTTTTGTATTTTTAGTAGAAACAGGGTTTCGCCATATTAGCCAGGTTGGTCTCGAACTGCCTCCCAAAGTGCTGGGATTACAGGTGTGAGCCACCGAGCCCTGCCTGTTTTGTTTTTATTTTTGTTTTGCAGAGATAGAGTTTCACAATGTTGTCCAGGCCTCCTCTGGGAGGCCAAGGTGGGCATATTATGAGGTCAAAAGTTCAAGAGCAGCCTGGCCAACATGGTGAAACCCCCACCTCTACTAGGAATACAAAAAAAAATTAGCTGGTCATGATGGTGCATGCCTATAATCCCAGTTACTTGGGAGGCTGAGGCAGGTGCCCCAGAGGAGGAGGTTGCAGAGATTGTACCACTGCACGCCAGCCTGGGTGACAGAGCAAGATTCTATCTCAAAGAAAAAAAATCAGCTGGGCTTGGTAGCGGATGCCTGTAGTCCCAGCTACTCTGGAGGCTGAGGCAGGAGAATTGCTTGAACCTGGGAGGTGGAGGTTGCAGTGAGCCAAAATCTTGCCACTGCACTCCAGCCTGGGCGATGGAGATTCCGTCTCAAAAAAATAAAAAATGAACAACAAAATGATGAAAATTAGCTCACATAAAAAGAGGTTTATTTCGATATTAGAATAGACTAAGTCTTGAAATAAACCAGGAACGCATGAATTACTTATTTGGAGAGGGGAGGAACTTTTCTGACACAATCGTATATCTGGTTTTCGCTTCATGGTTGACCTTACAGTCTCATCGTAAAAAGAATTGTTTTTACAAAAATATCCCCTAGCTTGATCCGTTTTCCCAAGGGCCTTTTTTAACCCTTTTTTAATCCATTCATCAAAGCACCGATCTTGCATCATGCTTGCAAATGTTCTCGTCAATTTTAAACAGTCTAACACTGATAGATCTTCCCTGCCCGACGGCTCTGCCTGTGATGACAGCAGCTCTCCGACGTCGTTTCCGTGAAAACTCCTGCTTCCTATTTCAGGAGATTGCAATTTCACTCCCTGCGTCTTTGCACCGGATGTTTACAGCCTCTCACAATCAGATGGCTAATGAATTATTATCACATTGATGAGCTGCGTGGGATACAGCAAGAAGGGGTCGTGAACAGCTCTTTGTCAGTGGCCTTTGTTTTTTCTTCCCTAAGGTATGCAGTTTTGGAGCTAACTTTGCTCATCTCTCTTTGTAGGGGAGCTGAAGAAGGGGAAGAAAGACGGGAAAGAATGCGGATGACGTGGAGAGAAAGTGTTTGCTCTTCTGCTGCAGCTCATTCGGGCTTTTTGCTGCTTCATGTTTCTCTTGAACAGCACCCACCCTCCCCCTTCCATGGGAGCCACAATTACTAACATTTCTTATTCTTCCCCTCAACCCCAAGCACTGTGGGGGAAAGAAAGGAAAAACAGGAGTCTGAAGAACAGAAGTGCTTTTCCAAGATGCATCTGGAGCATGCAACGGCGATGAGCTGGACCCAGGGCCTGGAAAAGGCAGGAGGGTTGCATGTTTACTCCCCACCCCATTAACTATTTTATTTTATTTATTTATTTCTGAGACAGTCTCACTCTGTCACCCAGGCTGGAGTGCAGTGGCACAATCTCAGCTCACTGCAACCTCTGCCTCCCAGGTTCAAGCAATTCTCCTGCCACAGCCTCCCGAGTAGCTGAGACTACAGGAGTGCGCCACCATGCCCAGCTAATTTTTGTATTTTTAGTAGAGACAGGGTTTTACCATTTATCCAGGCTGCTCTTGAACTCTTGACCTTGTGATCCATCCACCTCGGCCTCCCAAAGTGCTGGGATTATAGGAGTGAGCCAGCGTGCCCAGGCGACTTTGTTTTTTTGAGACAGACTCTTGCTCTGTTGCCCACGCTGGAGTGCAGTGGTACAATCTTGACTCAACACAAACTTCACCTACTAGGTTCAAGAGATTCTCCTGCCTCAGCCTCCCGAGTAGCTGAGATTATAGGCGCCCACTACCACACCCGGCTAATTTTTGTATTTTTAGTAGGGACAAGGTTTTGCCATGTTGCCCAGGCTGGTCTTGAACTCCCAGCCTCAGTTCTCCACCCACCTCGGCCTCCCAAAGTGCTGGGATTACAGGCGTGAGCCATCGTGCCCGGCCCCTACCCCATTATTTAAATACTCAGTGCACCCAGGGACCAGGTGTCACTCTGTGGAACAGCTACTCTAATCACAGCCCTTCAGGGAATGCTGCCATACTACCCCAGCCTCCCTCCCACCACCCACCACCTTCCCATCCCTGCCGCCCAGTCCAGGACTATAGCCATCATTTTCTTTGCTGTTGTCAAGGCCAAAAACTAGGTTAGAAGACCATTTTCTTCCAGAAGCAGTTTTAAATCACAACAGAATTTCTTTTTTTTTTTTTAAAGACAGTTTTCACCATGTTGGTCAGGCTGGTCTTGAACTCCCAACCTCAGGTGATCCGCCCTCCTTGGCCTCCAAAGTGCTTGATTACAGGTGTGAGCCACCATGCCTGGCCCACAACAGAATTTCTTTACATTGACAGGTTCTGTGCTCTCCAGGCTAATTATAACACTCGGTGTTCACTAGGTGGATCTGTTTGTACTGACATGAAAAGATGTCCAAGATATAAGTGGAAAACATTAAATTGCAAAACTTTCTTCATAATATAATATTTTATTTAAAAATATATTTACATATATATTAATACATGGAACTGCCCGTTAAAATGTAACTTTCTACTGCATAATTAAGGTCTGATATCAGATATTTAATGGAGTGTGACACAGCCCTCCTTGGAGGCAAAGTAAATACTGAAAACTGGTCCTGTGACTATTTACCTTCTTACTCTTTTTTTTGAGAAAGAGCCTTGCTCTGTCACCCAGACTGGAGTGCTGTGGCTCCATCTTGGCTCACTGCCACCTCCCCTTCCTGGGTTCAAGCGATTCTCCTGCCTTAGCCTCCCTAGTAGCTGGAGTTAAAGGCACATGCCACCATGCCCAGCTAATTTTTTGGTATTTTTAGTAAAGATGGGGTTTCACCATGTTGGCCAGGCTGGTCTCAAACTCCTGACCTCAGGGGATCCACCCACTTCGGCCTCCCAAAGTGCTGAGATTACAGGCGTGAGCCACCGCACCCAGCCTCCCTTCGCTTCTCCATCCTCTTTGACTTTGCCGATAAGCAATAGGGAAAGAGGATAAAAGAGAAAGAAGACCAGACCACAACACCTGCAGGAAAGGAAACATCTTGACTTTGAACCAAGGGGGAGTTGATGAATAAAATGTGGGACCTAATTTTTGATTTGACACTGTATTTCGTGATTGCAGGACAGTCTTCTGAGCACGAAAAGTGAGGGAACTGCCAAGTTTCCAGCCAGGGGCAGAGGAAAAGTTCCCCACTGAATAAACTTTTGTTGTTGTTTGTTTTGCAATGAGAGTTTCACTCTGTCAGCCAGGCTGGAGTGCAGTGGCTCGATCTCAGCTCACTGCAACCTTAACCACATGGGTTCAAGCAACTCTCCTGGCTCAGCCACCCGAGTAGGTGGGACTACAGGTGCATGCCACCACACCTGGCTAATTTATATATTTTTAGTAGAGATGTGGTTTCGACATGTTGTCCAGGCTGGTCTTGAACTCCTGACCTCAGATGATCCACCTACCTCTGCCTCCCAAAGTACTGGAATTACAAACATGAGTCACTGCGCCCAGGCTCCACTGAATAAACTTTAAAAAGGCAGAGAGAAAGAAAAATAAAGTGGAGTTTCTATGACATTTCCCTGTTTGGTTTAATGAAAAGCTTAAGTTCATAAACAAAGGAAGATGTCTAGAAACAGGATGTAGCAAACTCTGAATATCTCTTGTGGGGAGCAAGGGGTGGGATGGATGAGTGTTATTGACTTTCTCTCTCTCTCTCTCTTTTTTTCCTAATTTTTATTTTCTATTTTTGAGACAGAGTCTCAAACTCCTGACCTCAGGTGATCTATCCGCCTCGGCCTCCCAAAGTGCTGGGATCACAAGTGTGAGCCACCATGCCCAGCCCCCTTTTCCTGTTATCTATTTACACTATGTCTGAATTGTGTTAACAGAGCATGTTCACTTTTGTAATCAGAAAAACCATGATGATAAACATGCCCCTCTAAAAAATATTAGTGGGAAAAAAAATCACTGGCCTTGATGTTTCAAAGACATTTGTAAAATATTAGGAAGAGGGCAAGCTGAAAATTGAAATAGGAATCACCTCACTGGCATTTACAGAATGTATTATATTTAACAAAACATTTTTGTTTCAGAATCTTATTCCTTACTTTGGGAGGCTGAAGTGGGAGGATCACTTGAGCCCAGGAGTTTAAGACCAGCCTGGGCAACATAGTGACACCCTCTCTCTACAAAAAGTTAAAAAATTAGCTGGGTGTGATGGTGTACACTTGTAGTCCCAGCTACCTATGGGGCTGAGGTGGGAATGATTGCTTGAGTCCAGGAGGTGTAGGCTGCCATGAACCATGTTTACACCACTGACCTCCAGCCTAGGTGACAGAGCAAGACCCTGTTTCAAAAAAACGAAACAGGGCTGGGCATGGTGTCTCACACCTGTAATCCCAGCACTTTGGGAGGCTGAGGCGGGTGGATCACGAGGTCAGGAGTTCGAGATCAGCCTGGCCAACATGGTGAAACCCCATCTCTACTAAAAATACAAAAATTAGCTGAGCATGGTGGTGCATGCCTGTAATCCCAGCTATTCAGGAGTTTGAGGTGGAGAATCGCTTGAACCCAGGAGACAGAGGTTGTGGTGAGCCGAGATCACGCCTTTGCACTCCAGACTGGGCAACAAGAGCAAAACTCTGTCTCAAAAAAAAAAAAAAAAAAAAAAAAAAAGCACAAAATTCTGTCAAACAAACAAACGAAAAAACAAAAAATACCTCATTTTATTGTTACAGCAACCCTGGAGTTTCGCGTTTGAGTTTTTCACATTGTACGGATGTAGAAACAGAATGTCATAATTATTGGTTACTTAACGTGGCCAACCACACTGCCAGTGGAGAGAAGGTTCAAATTCAGGTCTTCTGCATTTAAATCTCCTATTCTTTCCATTTCACAATACAGAGTGCTGTTCTACAAGGATATTTAGTTGTCAGAAAATAATGTCCCACCCACTCTCAATGGATGCACAAGATCCCCTCCTGCACATGATGTACTAAAGCCATACAACTACAGTCTGCAATAACAGTGTTCTTCCAAACTATAGTCCACATTCCCCTCTCAACTGTGGAATCTTTACGTATTTAACACCGTTTTCCTCATCTTAAAACTGCTACTCCTAAGCAAGGTGTGGTGCCTCACACCTTGTAATTCCAGCACTTAGGGAGGTCGAGGTGGGTGGATCACCTGAGGTCAGGAGTTCGAGACCAGCCTGGCCAATACAGTGAACCACTGACTCTACTAAAAATACAAAAATTAGCGGAGAGTAATGGCGTGCATCTGTAATCCCATCTACTTAGGAGGCTGAAGCATGAGAATCACCCAGGAGGCAGAGGTTGCAGCGAGCTGAAATCATGCCACTGCACTCCAGTCTGGGTGATAGAGTCAGACTTCATCTAAATAAAACAAAAAGAAACACACAAAAAACCAAAAAGCCCTGATACTCCTACTGAGTTCCATACCTGCCAGTGACCCTATACTTTTCCTGCTATCACAGCGCTGATCTCTAGTTATCTTTGCTTTCTTCTTCTCATTTTATTCTATATCTGGTCATTTTACAGTCTTGTCTTGTCTTTTCTTTTCTTTTTTTTTTTTCGAGACAGGGTTTCATTGTGTCACCCCGGGCTAGAGTGCAGTGACTTGATCTTGGCTGCAGTGGTGAAGGAGGCGCTGCAGTCAGGGACCTGAACTCCTCCCACCGGGCCTGCCTCCCGCACACTACACCTCCAGATGTACTCACGTTGCTCTGGTTACCTGTGAAGCTGGGTACTCACCCCAGAAATGCTGCCAGTCGTAACTGCCCAGAAAAATTCAGTTTCATACCACCATTAAAATCTCATGCTATGGCTGGGTGCGGTGGCTCACGCCTGTAATTCCAGCACTTTGGGAGGCTGAGGCAGGCAGATCACAAGGTCAGGAGTTTGAGACCAGCCTGGCCACCATAGTGAAACCTCGTCTCCACTGAAAAAAATACCAAAAATTAGCTAGGCATGGTGGCACATGCCTGTAATCCTAGCTACTTGGGAGGCTGAGGCCGAATTGTTTGAACCCGGAAGCAGAGGTTGCAGTGAGCTGAGATGGCATCACTGCACTCCAGCCTGGATGACAGAGCAAGACTCTGTCTCAAAAAAATAAATAAATAAATAAACAAAGTCATGCTACTGAACCTGAATAGGTGGAGTCCAGTTTGTATCTAGACCCTCATCTGCAGAAGAGTGTGGGAAAGAGAGCATTAGCCTTCCAGCCTCTGCAGCACAGCTGATGTAGTTTCATTTTTAAATATTTATTAATTATTATTTTTGAGGCACGTTCTCGCTTTGTCACCTGGGCTAGAGTGTAGTGGAGCTATCTCAACTCACCGTAGCCTCGACCTCCCAGGCTCAAGTAACTCTCACACCCCAGCCTCCCAAGTACTGGGACTATAGGTGCACGCCACCACACCCAGCTGATTTTTGTATTTTTTGTAGAGATGGGGTTTTGCCATGCTGCCCAGGCTGGTCTCCAACTCCTGAGCTCATGTAATCCTCCCTCCCGCCTTGGCCTCCTGAAGTACTGGGATTACAGGCGTGAGCAACCATACCTAGCCTCCAGGGTTAGGACCCAGGGTTAGGACTCTAGCTGTGGCCTGCAGTCTTTTTGATCCTTTCTTAGGGGAACTCCTCAATTTGTTTGTAATCCATTTCCATTCCTCTGCCCCGGGGAGGTTTCTAGTCTTTGTTCCCATAGTAAAGTACATTGTATTACAGTGGCCTATTTACATCCATCTCCAGCCCCCTTCTTGCAGGAAGAGGATATCCTTGAGGGCAGATACTGTATCTTACCTTTTTACCACTATTAGTTAACACAGTGTTTGACCAAATACTAATGGCCCAGTAAAAGTTGAATGAGTGAGTGAAATTTCTGCAGCAGACTGGAAGATCTACAAGGATGCCTTGGAGGCATGTGAAATCAGGGGTCGTGCTGCAGGGAAAACAGGCTTGAAGGTGGCTCAGGCACTGGGATCCAGGGTTAGGACCCAGGTTTTCAGAGAGAGGACACTGGGGAGGATGCATGGCTTCAGGGCCACAGTGTACACACCCCAACTTATTCCCGACTCTGGGCAGCTTTAGGGCCCTGGGAAAGTTTCTGAGGGACTTGGGAGGAAGCATGGCGCCCTCGTCTCTAGCTGTGGCCAGTGAGGTGTGTGAATAAGCCTGGGGTTCACCCCGGAGTTGGGGAGAAGATGGGTGTCCCAGCCTGGGGCAGGAGGGGCAGGCTGCAGCAGCACAGTGGAGAATGTGGCAGTGGCCATGCCAAAGAGGGCAGCAGAGTGAGCTGGAGGCCCCAGCAGCTAGGGGAGGGGAGCAGCTGTCCATTCAGGGGAAGCCCTGATGTCTCCAGCTTTAGCTGCAGGTGGCGGGCACTCTCCATCCTAGAATGTCTGCTTGTTACCAATCTACCAGGATGGTGAACTGGATGACACCTTAGCTGATGTGACTCTTTTCCAAGGCACTTTCACAGTCCCGGTCTTGTACTCCAAAGCCTTCAAAGATCCCATCTGAACAAACAGAGTAATTTGTGCACTAAAGGTCCACCACTATCAGGTCCCTTTTTTTTTTTTGAGACAGAGTCTCACTGTGCCGCCCAGGCTGAAGCACTGTGGAATGATCTTGATAGTGGCTCACTACAACCTCCACCTCCTGGTTCAAGTGATTCTCCTGCCTCAGCCTCCCGAGTAGCTGGATTACAGGCAAGCGCCACCATGGCCAGCTAATTTTTGTATTTCTTAGTAGAAACGGGATTTCACCATGTTGGCCAGGCTGGTCTCAAACCCCTGGGCTCAAGTGATCTGCTCACCTCAGCCTCCGAAAGTGCTGGTATAACAGGCGTGAGCCACCGCGCCGAGTCCTGTGATATATTTTTCACCCTTTCCCTCTGGCCACTCATTTCCAAGAATCCTCCACTTGCACAAGGCTTCCTGGTCGTCAGTGCTGCTGTTCCTGCTTCCTGCACTTGCCCTGTGGGACACCCTGCAGAGCCATCCTTCTGCTGCAGGGAAGAAAGGCTATTGTTCTCAGCTCCACACCAGTGCTGGGCTCATGAGGATCCAGAGTAGCAAATGGAGGTTGTGCTGGCAGGCGCACATGCACACACACACACGCACATGCACACTCACACACACATGCATGCACACACATGAGCACACAAGCACAACGCACGCACACACACCCACACACACGTGTGCACTCACATATACACAGACACGTGCAGACACTAGTGTGTCCAAAGTAAAGAGGGCCACACTCTCCACTTTCATGACCACCTCACACATTGCATTCAGTGTTCCCTTTAAGCTTTTTGAGATACTTCCCTCTTCACTAAATGCTCTCTTGACATTCATTTTAACCTGATTGCAATTACACAAAACCAGAGGGGACCATGTAATTCATTTTTCAGTATTCGAGTCCCCACATCACACTAGGAAACTAAGTTCGATCATTTGTTACATGATTTATTCAACACATGAATTAAGAACTTTTTACATACTGATTTCTAGGGTCTCACTTTGAATATGATATTATAATACCTTGATTCTAACTGGTAGACAGCTTTGAGACAAGAAGTGGCTCTCAAACTTCACTGTGCATTAGAGTCGCCAGCAGGTCATCGTAAAATACAGATGACCAGGCCAGGCACAATGGCTCATGCTTGTAATCACAGAATTTTGGGAAGCCATGGGGAATGATAGCTTGAGGCCAGGAGTTCAAGACCAGACTAGGAAACATAGCAAGATCCCCGTCTTTTTTCTTTCTTTCTTTTCTTTTCTTTCTTTTTTTTTTTTTGTGAAGACGGGGCTTCACCATGTTGGTCAGGCTGGTCTTGAACTCCAGACCTCAGGTGATCCGCCCGCCTTGGCCTCCAAAGTGCTTGGATTACAGGCATGAGCCACCATGCCCGGCCATCTTTTTTTTTTTTTTTTTTTGAGACGGAGTATCACTCTGTCACTAGGCTTGAGTGCAGTGGTGCGATCTTGGCTCACTGCAACCTCCGCCTTTGGGATTCAAGTGATTCTCCTGCCTCAGTCTCCCAAATAGCTGGGACTACAGGTGCGTACCAGCACACCCAGCTATTTTTTTTGTGTGTTTTTAGTAGATGGGTTTCACCATATTGGCCAGGATGGTCTCGATTTCTTGACCTCATGATCCACCTGCCTTGGCCTCCCAAAGTGCTGGGATTATAAGCGTGAGCCACCATGCCTGGCCTCCTTCTATCATTTTGTTAGAGATGGGTCTCACTCTGTTGCCCAGGCTACACTGCAGCCTTGAACTCCTGGGCTGAAGTGATCCTCCCACCTCAGCTTCTCCAGTAGCTAGGATTACAGGCTCCAGCTAAAGTGTTTCTTTTACTCATCCTGCTTGTTTCAGGATTTGGGAATTTGAGCCATTTAATCTTAACAGGGTCATGTCAAAAATGCATATTGTGTTCCAATGGTCAACCTTAATGTGTTTTTTTCTCTTTTCTCCCTTTATTAAATCAAACTGCTTAGCTATATTTGTTAAACAGTCTTTAAAAGCTGGTTTGCATACACTTGTTGGAAATCCTTTAGAGCTGAGATTTATCTAAGCACTGGAGTGAGGCTTTATGTGAATTCATTTTATCCTTTTTCTTTTAATCACCAAATGTTAAGTGTCCTCTGAGAGCTTAAATGCTTCATATCATTTCCTTGAGCTGCTCCCATTCTCACCTCATTTTCTCAAAGTTTTTTTTTTTTAAATTATCTATTTATTTTTATTTGAGACAGAGTCTCACTCTGTCACCCAGGCAGGTGTGTAATGGCGCAAGCTCAGCTCAATGCTGGAATGACAGGCATCTGCTACCATACCCGCTAATTTTTGTAGGTTTTTTTAAGACAGAATTTCACTCTTGTTGCCCAGGCTGAAGTCCAGTGGCACAATCTTGGCTCACAGCAACCTCTGCCTCCCGGGTTTAAGCAATTCCCCTGCCTCAGCCTCCCAAGTAGCTGGGATTACAGGCACCCACCACCATGCCCAGCTAATTTTGTATTTTTAGTAGAGACCAGGTTTCTCCATGTTGGTCAGGCTGGTCTTGAACTCCCAACCTCAGATGATCTGTCCACCTTGGCCTCACAAAGTGCTGAGATTACAGGCAGGAGACACTGCACCCAGCCTTAATTTTTGTGTTTTAGTAGAGACAGCGTTTTGTCATGTTGGCCAGGCTGGTCTTGAACTCCTGACCTCAGGTGATCCACCATCCTCGGCCTCCCAAAGTGCTGAGATTACAGGCATAAGCCACCACAACCGGTCACTTTCTAAGTTTTTTAAAGGAAAGAGAGAGACAGACAGAGAGAGAGAGAGAGAGAGAGAGAGAGAGAGAGAAACTTTTCATACTTTTTATGGAGATAAGTTCTCACTCTGTCTCCCAGGCTGGAGTGCAGCAGCTCAATCACTGCAGCCTCCAACTCCTGGGCTCAAGCGATTCTCCCACCTTGGCCTCCCAGGTAGCTGGTACTACAGGCATGCACCATCAAGCTTGACTAAATTTTTAACTTTCTGTCGAGATGTGGTCTCACTATGTTGCCCAGGTATGTCTTGAACTTCTGGGCTCAAGTGATCCTCCTGCCTCTGCCTCCCAAGTAGCTGGGATTACAGGTGTGAGCCACCACCCTCAGCCAACTTGCAGCCCCTTATGTTCCTGATGAAGCCATGTCTGCCTCAGAGGGAAGGCAGGATGGCCTTTTACCCACCAGAAAATCCTGGTTCAAATGCTGAAATTTTCCCAAACAGCAGCAATCTTACTATCTGAACTTTTGGTTTCCTCAGCAACCTAGAAGGCCAGCACTGTAAGCCCCACCAAATAACTTGACTCTGAACTTCACTGTCAAAGATTAGGCTGAAAGAGCTGGCATTTTAATTTTACTTATTTCATTTTTTGAGATGGAGTTTCACTCTTGTTGCCCAGGGCAGCGTACAATAGCATGATCTCAGTTTACTGCAACCTCTGCCTCCCAGGTTCAAGTGCTTCTCCTGCCTCAGCCTCCCAAGTAGCTGGGATTACAGGCAGGAGCCACCATGCCCAGCTAATTTTTGTATTTCTTAGTAGAGACAAGGTTTCACCATATTCGTCAGTCTGGTCTTGAACTCCTGACCTCGTGATCTGCCCGCCTCGGCCTCCCAAAGTGCTGGGATTACAGGCATGAGCCACCACGCCTGGCCAACCCAGCTAAATTTTAACTTTCATATAGATGAAGTCTCACTATGTTTCCCAGGCTGGTCTCAAACTCCTGGGCTGAAGTGATCCTCCCACCTTGGCTTCCTAAAGTCTGCAACAGGCATGAGGCACCACTCCCAGCTAGAACTGGCATTTGTAAAGTATCATCAGGAAGCACCTCTTCATATCACTGGACTCTCCGAATCCTGCCTCCAGTCAAGCTGGACAGCCAGAAAGTGAGCGGCTTAGGTGGCTTTATTCCACTCTGCTGCAGATTTGTCTTTAACAGAGTTGAACGTTAATATCACCAGCTCTGCCAGCCTCCACCTTGTTCTGTCAATTTTCATGGGCTTCACCAACAAGCTCCCTCATTCTTCAGCTCTGGGACCTGGGAAGGAGGGAGATATTTGACTGGGGACTTGGGCTCTGTGTGGTGGGTCATGGCAAACATGGGTGCTTGCCCTCTGTAGGGAACCTGGGCCTTTTCTGCACTCTGAGGCGGGGCAACAGCAGGGCTTCTGGAAGTGGCGATCTCAGCCTGCACTCAAGCTTTTGCAAGTTGTGCTCTCTCAGCAGGGCAGTGCTGACATACCTTCCAACAGTGTCTGGGAACCCAAACAGGAGAACGAAAATGGACAGAAGGGTCAAGCGTGGTGGCTCACACCTGTAATCCCAGCACTTTGGGAGGCCAAGGCGGGTGGATCATTTGAAGTCAGGAGTTTGAGACCAGCTTGGCCAACATGGTGAGACCCTGTTTCTACTAAAAATACAAAAATTAGCTGGATGTGGTGGTGTGTGCCTGTAATCCCAGCCTTACTTGGGAGGCTGAGGCAGGAGAATCCCTTGAACCTGGGAGGCAGAGGTTACAATGAACTGAGATTGTGCTACAGCACTCCAGCTTGGACAACAGAGCAAGACTCTGTTTCAAAATAAAATAAAATTAAAAAAAGCAGTGGATACTTTGGCGATGGGAGCTGATGGGCTGATGGACTGGTTGAGGGTGACAAAGTTTTTTTTCATGAATTTTGACTCAAGACACCAAAGATTCTGGCATCTAGAATTATACAGTATTAGTTTTTCATCAATTACTAATATAAAGGGAATCACTGCACCTAGATAAACCAGGTAGATTTAAATACAGCTGTAAGGCTTTATCTGGTTGGCTGAATCAGTGTTATTAATCCTTTGGATCATATTTTTAAAAAAATATCTAGATCCTTAAGTATTGAATAGTGAAAGGAATTGATGTACATAAAATGGTACCCACAAACCCTGATGTTGTCTCTTTTATGAAAGCTTCTCCTCTCTCTAGTACTGCCATAAACACTTTGCTGATGCTGAATATTTAATGTCTTGAATTATAGTTATTGGAGTAGGTTTCTTATTTTGACCTCTAGATTGTCCTTCTTTACCCACCTTTATAATTCTGTAATATTTAGCCGGTGCTTCCTGCATGGAAGGTCTTTACAAGCTGCATGCAGAATCAAATTTAAGTGAATTGAGCGCAAGCCTGAGAGTCAGGGCTGGAGATTTTGGTTGTAGTCCTGGCCCAATCACTGGAAAGTGGTATCACTTGGCCGGTTATTTCTTTGCGCCTTGGTCTTCTCTCCCCCTTATCTCTCCCTCCTCTGCCACTGTCACCATTTGCTATCCTGCCCTGGACTTTGTTACCCTCTGCCTTCATTACAGTAACTGGTCTGTACTACACTATACATTCCCATGTGGCAGCGTGTACTGTGTTTTGACACAGTATTTCATTTAATATTCATAATTTATGACTGGCTGCCATGGCTCACACCTGTAATCCCAGCACTACATGAGGCCAAAGCAGGAGAATCACTTGAGGACAGGAGTTCAAGACCAGCCTGGGCCACATAGTGAGCCCTTATCTCTACAAACAGTTTTTAAAAATTAGCTGGGCATGGTGGTACTTGCCTGTAGTTTTAGCTGCTCTGGAGGCTGAGGAAGGATTGTTTGAGCCTGGGAGTCTGAGGCAGCAGTGAGCTAAGACGGCACCATTGCCTTCCAGCCTGGACAACAGAGCTAGACTCTATCTCAAAAAACAAACAAACAAACAAACAAACAAACAAAAAAAAAACAGATTGACTCATAACCTATGAGATCTGTGAGATGGATGTGGATATGATAAGCTCTACTTCTCTACTTTTCAGCTGATAAAATGGGCTGGAGAAAGAGTGTGTTGTGTCTAAGGTACTAGCAAATGGTTGAAGATGGATCTGAACCTAGATCTGTATGATGTCCGATGTACTCCAGTTACTACTAAAAAATGACTCGATTAGAATTATTTTCAGAAAGCCCCACTCTAAAATTATTATACTCAAACTAGTATACCCTCTGAACTAGTATAGCATATAAACTAGTATACATTCTCTGGCAGGGGTGGTGACTCACGCCTGTAATCCCAGCACTTTGGGAGGCTGACCACTTGAGGTCAGGAGTTCCAGACCAGCCTGGCCAACATGGTGAAATCCCGTCTCTACTAAAAATACAAAAATTAACTAGGTGTGGTGTCCGGCACCTGTAATCCCAACTACTCGGGAGGTGAGGCAGGAGAATGGCTTGAAACCAGAAGATGGAGGTTGCAGTGAGCCAAGATCATGCCACTGCTCTCCAACCTTGGCAATAGAGTGAGACCTGGTTTCAAAAATAAAAAAATCAAACAAACAAAATAAAACAAAATAAACTAGTATACACTGTAAACTAGTAGTATGCTCCCCCACGCATGAAAACAGAAACACCACCTATAATTATGAGTAATTGTTGTTGTGGATCCAAGTATTTATGTAAAAAGCAAAAAGCCCACAGCCACAGTCGTTGTCATCGTTGTCGCAAACTTAATTACTGGGTAGAAATGTCGAGTGCCGCAGCCAAACAGCAGTAGGAGGAGCCTTTCCCACGGCGGAGGGGAAGGAGGGAAACCTAGACTCTGTTTCTGGGTCTGCCTCGAGCTTTCTCCGCCGCCTTGGGCAAGAGACTTCAGTTCTTGGTCAATCTGGATTAAGATGGGGCTAACGCCACTGCACTGATCTGCTGGGACAGGTGGTGGAATGTGGGTGTCGGGGCTGGGAGAGGAGAGGAAGGGCAATGTTTCCTAGGAGAAACTGCACTGTGGCTGGGGCAGCTGTGGTACTGCCAAGCGCAGCGAGTGTGGCAAGCGGACGAACCTTTTGTCTTGTTTCCTTGTTTTAAAACTGGAGGTGGAGTGGGATGGATGGTCGATATGCAGCTCTTCCAGCTCTAAGTGCCCAAGTTCTGGGAGCTTGATTGCCTTCAAGTCCCTTGGAAACAACTGGCAAAAATGAATTTCACACAGTCTGGTACCGGCTTACCACCGCTGGCACTCTGCTGACATTTGCCATTCTTTAAACACCATGACATACGTTTATTAAGGAATCATAGTCCATAACTAAGACAAAATGAGCTTCAGTTACGTTCCCTAACTCGGTCCACGTTCCTTTAAAACGTCTCAAGTCGCATGTCACTCATCGCGGAATCGCAGCCTTGCCCGGGGTTCAGGCGTCTGCGTTCAGCGCAGGCACATCGTGGGGATCCCCGCGTGCGGTTTCCCCGCGGCGTCGGAATAGACTGTTTCGGGATTCGCGTGAGGATTGCTTATGCTGCAGAATTCCAAAGAAATAAATGTATCAGAATTGCGATGCTTAAGGTCTAATCTATTTAAGCGGGTGGGTCAGCAGAGGGTCAACGGCAAACTTCAAGGTAAATAGTGGCCTCGGGAAAAGGCCGGGTCGCTCACAGCGTCCCCACCGCCTCCCCAGAGCAGACGATTAATTTTTGTGTCTCAGGCAGAACCGCCGCTGCCCGGCCCTGCAGCCGGGCTGGGGAACGACGGGGGCAGAAACCCGGCCGAGCGAGCGGCGAGCTCGGGTCCCGGCGGGCGGAGGGGCTCGGACTGGAGTCTCCGGGGCGGTGGAGGGGACTCGCCGCGTTGGGCACAAACTGCTTTCCCCCGCAGCGTCTGCACCCGAACCCTCTAGTCCGAGGAAGGGGATTAAAAGTGACAAAGGAAGGGGAAGGGGGGCTCCGTGGAGACGTCTGGAGGCGTGGAAGGGGCGTCCCCGAGGAGGGGCGAGCGCAGCCCCACAGGGTGCTGGGCGGGCGGTGAAGGGGGCTGGGGGCGCCCGGGCCAGGGCTGGCGGTGGGGCGAGGGGTCCCGCGCCCCCGGAGGGAGGTGGGAGGCCGGGTGGGGAGGCGGCGGGGGCGCGGGCGGCAGTCGTGCGCTCCGCCCCGCGCGGGGAGCCGGCCGCGCCTCCCCCTGCCGCGCCTCCCCCTGCCGCATGTGCGCGGTGTTGTGTGCCCGGCCCTGCTCCTCCCCCTCCCCTCCCCTCCCCTCGCGCCGTCCCCTCCCCCAGCGGCCCCGAGCAAGCGCCAGCGCCACACAGCCCCGGGCCGCCGCCGCCGAGCGCGCCGAGACGCCGAACAGGTGGCCGGAGGCTGCGGGCGCCGCGGCGGGGAGAGGCGAGGCGAGCCCCGGGCGAGGCGAGGCGAGGGCGGCCGGGTCTGGCAGGGCATGCGAGCCGAGCGGCCCCCCGGCGTCGCCGCCGCCTGCCTGCGCCCCTAGCCGCCCGCGCGCCCGAGTCCCCCGCGGCTCCCCAGCTCCCAGCGTCCCCGGCCCGGCAGCTCCTAGGCTAGGGGCGCGGGCCCGCCCGCGGCGGCGGCGGCGGCATGAAAGTGACCGTGTGCTTCGGCCGGACCCGGGTGGTCGTGCCGTGCGGGGACGGCCACATGAAAGTTTTCAGCCTCATCCAGCAGGCGGTGACCCGCTACCGGAAGGCCATCGCCAAGGTGAGGGGCCGGGGGCGCGGGCGGGGAGGGGGCGGCGGCGGGGACGGCGCCGGGATCAATATGGCGCTTCCTGGAAGCGGGAGGAGAGGCGCAGGGAGGCGGGGAAAGGGAAAGTGCGGCCCGGCCGGCCTCGCGGGCGCCCCCCGCCCCGGGCTGCGGGCGCCAAAGTTCTCCGCGCGGGCCGGGGCGCACCCTCGGGGGCACCGCGCCGGGGCCCCCGCCGCCCCCCCGGGAGCTCTGGCCTCGGGAGCGCGGGGCGAGCCGGGCCGTGGCGCAGAGGCCGGCCCCGGGCGCCTCCCCGGAGTCTGCAGACCCAGCCAAGCCCCGAGCCGGCGCGCGGGGGGCGCGGGCCGGGAAATCCAGCCCCAGGCCTCTCCCGGCTCCCAGGCCCCGCGGGCACTGGCAGTGAAGAGAGTTTCGGGACTGCACTCCCGACGGAGGCGGGCTGCGAGCTTTCCGCCTCCTCTCCCTTCCTCGGGCGGGGGCGAGACCGCGGCGGGGGGCTTTTCCCTCCGCGTCCCCTGCGGGCCGGGGCGGCCGGGCTCGTCCGGGGGCTGCAGGGTTGGGGGAGTCTCTGGCTTGGGGTCGGAGAGGCGTTCCCGGGAGGGCCACGGCGGGCACTCGCTTGCGAGCATTTAGTGAGCTGATCCCCCTTCCTGGGTTCGGGAAAGCACAGCCTCGGCACAGTCGCAGAATGAAAAGTTTTCCTGCGAGGACCTCAGCTCCTACCTGTCCCGGGCTGCCATGCGGAGGGCTGCGGAGCCGGGCCTGACTCGGGAGCCGAGAGGATTTCCCTTTTTCCTGCTGGAGTGGTAACACTGTCTCCACTTCACTGCATTCCTCTACTATGTGTCAGAAGTGAAAAGGCATTTTGTTAAATTGTTTTACCGACTGGGTCTGTATTTGACAACAGCCCACGCTGAAATTTCTCCCAAGCACCCGAGGGTATTTGTTTTGTCGTAGAGTCCTGTTAGGTAGGGAAAGCATTCTCTTGGGTGCACTGTTTCCTATTTGTTCCCAACAGTGGCCTGGCGCCTGTGGGCTTGGGGGCTGAAGATGACGTTGGAAAGTGGCTTGGTCAGCCCTATTGAGCGTACACCGGGTGCTCTGGGTGTCATCTTAAGTTCTCTCAGAAATTAAGAAGAAAACGCTTTTTAGACTGCTGTTTTGCTTTTAGTATATATTGGAAAAAATACCATAAATGTGTCCTTTTAAAGATAATTTTGGGGGACGTTTAGGAACCTGACATAAGGCTGGAAGACGTTGGCTTTAATAGTTCTATTACATTCCTTACAGTTGGTCAAACTCTTTTATTGAAAATCAAATAAAATTAGTGGGAATTTGGCACCTGTTTATCTTGCAAAGCTGAGAGGGAAAGAAAACCATCTAAATGGACGTTCAGCATTTTTAATGATTGTGTGTGACAGTTTATGCTTTAAATGTTCCAAAAGATTACTCAAATTATTCAGGTGCTCTGGAACTCAACAAAATAAATTGTGCAAGGAAAGAGAAATAAAATAATACACACTCTGTAGCATGTGTCGGTTCCTGAATAGGTAGGATGATCGGTTTCCTTTCCCTTTACTATTTTTTTTCCCCTTTACTAATTTTATGCGATTAAAATCGTTTTATCTACTGTGTCTCACGTTTCATCATGCACAAAATAGACATAGGCTGAACTGCCTGTTTGGCAGTAGTTCAAATGTACTTGTTTGATTGAGGCATTAACTTGTTCCACAGAAATTCCTAAGCTTTGATTATGTCCAAGGCACTGTTCTGGGTGCTGGACATCTAGGCGACCCACTGGCTGTGAGAGTCTGAGCAAGAGGCTGCGAGGTCCTCCGGGTGAAGGGGCTGGTGGTGACATGGGGAGAAGAGGTGGCCTCTGGGATGCTGAGTGGCCAGAGCTCAGGCCTACCTGGCCCTTGTTATTAATGGTTAGCAGTGGTTGTTTCACAGGGACCTGGGGCGTAGAAAAGGGAGTGTGGATTTCTTAAGGTGTCTGGGAAGGTGTCACAAAGAGAAAAGGGGGGCCTGTGAGCTGAAGGAAGGGACGGTGATAGTGACGTGGGAGTTGGAGATGAGAGGGAGGATCAGAGGTGGTTCGGGGTTCCAAAACTTACATGCTCTTTAAATACAGCTTAAATTTCAGTAGGTGAATTCGAACGGGGGCTTTGCAGTATACCAAGTTCAGTCATTAGATCAGGACTGTTGACCCTCAGATGTTGCCAGAGCTCAGAGGTCTTCTGGGCCCCTTTCTCCTTTTTCTTCTGAAATTGCTAGATAATGATTAATTTTTAGTTTTTCTTACCACTTTCCCATTCTATATTAAGTGTGAGAAAGTGTTGATATGTATTTGACATTGTTTTAACTTTTATTCGCTTACCTGTTCCTTACCCATGTGGCTTAATAGAACAAGACAAATTCTGTGTGGAGAACTGGATGGCTGGAGAGCTGTGGAGTGGTGTTTGGGTTGCTAGGTGACATGTGACGTGATGAACTCCCATCTGGTGGGGAAAAATGTGGGCAGATCATGTTTATGGCTTTGTATAATAACCAACCAAGCCAAAAATAAAAAATGAAAAGAGAAAGGGCCTAGCTCCCAAATCACCAAGGCTTTCTCTGCAGTAAACATTTTCTGGTGTGGTGGGGCTAATTTTCTGGCCTTACATCTGAGCTGTTTTCTCCTCAGTTTACACAAATCAATTTTTCTGGATAGTGAAGTGCCATGATTTAATACTATGCATGTCCTCAGTGAGTAGTAGATATTTGAAGGCTTATGTTTAGTCATATGTGACATTTCTTTTTTCTTCTCATGAAAGATGTTTTTACGGTTGTGATCACTGATGGGTGGGACTGACTGTTCATTCCCATCCACCCATCCACATCCGGAGCCTCTCTGAGGACAGTGCGGTGCTAGACGTGGGGAACCGTGTGACGTGGACCGTTCTCACGAGGACTCAGGATGGGAGGATGGACTGTGTCTGCATCTGTTCTTTTTTTTTTTTTTTTTTTTTTTTTTTTGTACAGTTTTGGGGTGTTTACCAGGGTTGGGTGGAGTGTGTGTTTAGTTGCCAAAAGCACCCTCCCCCACCAGTGTTGAAACCCATCGACGGCCGAAGCCCGCGAGTGAGGGTG
>CAUYQU010017173.1:0-14220 GCA_963574635.1 Cheracebus regulus | reverse complement strand
TACAGCACATTGATGGGTCTTGACTCTTTATCCAATTTGCCAGTCTGTGTCTTTTAATTGGGGCATTTAGCCCATTTACATTTAAGGTTAATATTGTTATGTGTGAATTAGATCCTGCCATTTTGATGCTAGCTTGTTCTTTTGCCTGTTAGTTGATGCAGTTTCTTCATAGTGTCAATCATCTTTACAATTTGATATATTTTTGCAGTGGCTGGTACCGGTTGTTCCTTTCCATGTTTAGTGCTTCCTTCAGGAGTTCTTGCAAGGCAGGCCTGGTGGTGACAAAAATATGGAACACTTCACAAATATGAGTGTCATCCTTGCTCAAGGGCCATGTTAATCTTCTCTGTATCATTCCAACTTTAGTATATGTGCTGCTGAAGTGAGCATGCCTAATATACTTTTTAAAAGTGAATAGTTCAGTAGTATTATTATATTCACATACTTGTGCTACCAATCTTGAGAACTCTTTTTCTTTTACAAAACTGAAACTCTATGTTCATTAAACAACAACTTTCTATTTCCCTCAGCCCCCAACTCCTGGAAACCACTATGCTACTTTATGTCTCTATGAACTTCACTACTCTAGGTATATCATATGCATGGAATCATATAGCATTTGGCATTCTGTAACTGGCTTATTTCACTTAGCATCATGTCATCAAGGTTCATCCATGTTGTATCATGTGTCAGAATATCCTATCTTTTTAAGGCTGAATTACACTCCATTGTATGTATCAACTCCATTTTGTTTATCCTGTCATCCACTGACGGACATTTGAGTTGCTTCCACCTCTTGACTGTTGTGATTAATACTGCTATGAACATGGGTTTGCAACTACCTCTTTGAGATCCTACTTTCAATTCTTTTGGAGATATATACCCAGAACTTGGCTTGCCGGATCATATAGCAATTCTATTTTTATGTTTTTGAGGAACAACCATACTGTTTTCCAAAGCAGCTGCACCATTTTACACTCCTACCGTTAGTTATAAGGGTTCCAGTTTCTCCACATCTTCATCAAAACTTATTGTTCTTTTTTCTTTTTGTTTGTTTATAGTAGTTATACTAATATATATGAAATGATAGATATCTCATTGTAGTTTTGATTTGCATTTTTCTAACAATTAGTGTTTTTAAGAATCTTTACACATGCTCATTGGTCATTTATACATTATCTTTTGGAGAAATGTATTAAAGTCCTTGGCCAATTTTATAATCAGGTTGTTTGTTCTCTTGTTATGAGTTGCAGACATTTTTTTTTAATATGTCCTGGATGTTAACACCTTGTTAGGTACATGATTTACAAGTATTTTCTCCTAATTCCTTAGGTTGCCCTTTAACTCTGCTGACTGTTTCATTTGATATGCATAAGTCTTTAAATTTGATGTAATCCCATTGTGTATTTTTGCTTTAGTTGCCGGTGCTATTGGTTATATCCAAGAAATTGTTGCAAAATCCAATGTCTTGAAACTTTTTCTTGTGCTTTCTTCTAGGAATTTTATAACTTTAGGTTTTACATTTAAGCCTTTAATCCATTTGGGTTTAATTTTGTATATGGTATAAAATAAGAGCCCAACTTCGTTCTTTTGCCTACAGTTATACAGTTATCTCAATACCATTTGATGAAGAGACTGTCTCGTCTGTATTGGGTAATCTTGGTATCCTTGCTTAATAGCATTTATTTGCTTGTACATTTCAGAGTTTATTTCTGGGCTTTCTATTCAATTCCATTGGCCATATATTTGTGTTTATGCCCCTACCATACTGTTTTGAGTACTATAGCTTAGTAATAAGTTTTTAAGTCAAGAGGTGTGAGACTTCCAACTTTGTTCTTTTTCAAGATTTTTTTTTTTATTTGGGGTACGTTGAGGTTTCCTACAAATTTTAGGATACACTTTCCTATTTTAAAAATAAATGCCATAGTGCCATTGAAATGTTGATAAGGATTGCATTAAAACTATAGTTTACTGTGGGTAGTATTGACATCTTAACAATATTAAGCCTTCCCAACCTTGAAGGTGGTATTTGTTTTCATTTATTTGTGTCTTTAATTTCTTTCAGAATCATATTATAGTTTGCAGAGTACAAGTCTTTTGTTACCTTGGTTAAGTTTATTCCTAAGTATTTTATTCTTTTTGATACTACTGTAATTGTTTTCTTAATTTCCTTTTTTGTATTTCTCATTGACAGTATATAGAAATGCAACTGATTTTTGAATGTTGATTTTGTGTTCTGTAACTTTGCCAAATTCATTTGATAATTGTAACAGTTTTTGTGGAATATTTAGGATTTTCTATGTAGTGGATTATGTTATCTGCAAGCAGAGATTATTTCACCTTTTTCTTTCTAATTAGGACATGTTTTCATTCCTTTTCTTATCTATTTGCCCTGGCTATACCTGCTAGGACTGTGCTAAATAGAAGTGGTGAAAGTGGATATCTTTGTTTTGTTCTGATCTCAGAAGAAAAGCTTTCAGTTTTCCACTATTGAGTATGATATTAGCTGTGGACACTGCATATGGCCTTTATTATGTTGAGGTAATTTTGTTTTTAGTTTGTTGAGTGTTTTCATCATGAAAAGCTGATAAATTTTGTCAAATGCTTTTTCCGTATCAGTTGAAATGGTCATATTTTTTTCTTAATTTTGTTAATGTGGTTTATTACATTGATTAATTATCATATGTTGAACCATCTTTGCATTCCAGGAATAAATTCTACTTATTATGGTGTATATTCCTTCTCATGTGGTATTGAGTTTGGTTTGCTAGTATTTTGTTGAGGATTTTTGCATCAATATTCAATATTGGTCTCTAGTTTTCTTTCTCCATAGTGTCTTTAACTTTGGGATTAGTGTAATGCTGGTCACATATAACAAATTTGGAAATGTTGCCCATTTTTTGGATGAGATTGGAGAGGATTGGTACTAATTCTTTTATAAATGTTTAGCAGAATTCACTACTGAAGTCATCTTGCCTTGGGTTTCAACTATAAGTTGAGGGATAATAGGTGAGGAATAATAATAATAACAGTAAAGTGAAGAATAGCATTAGGCCATGCTGCCTTCCCACATATAGACATTGAAGAGGACTTTCACATGTCATATGTAATTGTGTGCCTTGGGGCAAAGTTCCAATGTCACATGTAATTGTGTATCTTGGGACATGTTACAGAAGTAGTAGTAATTCTATTTCACAGAAGCAAAACATGAAACTTAGAGATATTAAGCTTCTCTCTAAAACCATCAGGTGTTAATTGATGGAAGTAGTCCTCAAGCATGCCTCCAACTTTCCAATTAACTATTCTTTTCATTGCACCCTCTCCCCCTCACCAGCTGGTATGTTGACATTTTGCCTTCTCTGAATGCATATGAGAGGTCAACTCGAGTTTCACTAGTCACATTTAGTCCAGAATAGCCAGCTCTCAGAGACATTATAATTAGATGCCTCCCTTGGAGATTGCTTTTATAATATTGGCCTAGGGTTATAAAATTAACTGCCAATCAAAAAGGATTTTTAGGTATATAATTGACTATACCATGAAGTTACTACACTATGACATTTTCTTAAATTAAAAAGTAACAAAACAATTCTCTAGTTCATAAAATTAGGCCCGACATTGTATGGAGATATAGAAAGAATGAGAAACATAGGAAAGAGAGAAAACCCATTTAGGATTTTGAAATGAGTCAAGTTCTGAGGGAAGCTGAGCAAACCATCCTGACTGAATGTTATGGCAAAATTGAGTTCATCTGCAAGATAACAGGGAGGAATGAAAGGACTGCAGATCTCAAATCTTCTAAAGATCTCAAAATCTTTAGAAGGCCTGCCTCTCAAAAGCTACAGACCAGTCTTTATTTTTCTTTTTTTTTATTTTTGTTTATTTTTCTGTTTTATATATATATATATATATTTTATTGAACTTTAGGTTCTAGGGGTGCATGTGAAGAACATGCAGGATTGTTGCACAGGTACATACATGGCAATGTGGTTTGCTGCCCCCCATCCCCATCACCTATATCTGGCATTTCTCCCCATGTTATCCCTCCCCAACTCCCTACCCCCCCATCGTTCTTCTAGTCCCCCCCAACAGACCCCAGTGTGTGATGCTCCTCTCCCTGTGTCCTTAGATCTTCCCCCTGCTCTGATAAGGAGGAGCAGATGTGCCATAAATACGTTATAAGGTGCTTAGAGCTGGTCTCTTCCTCTTCCTCAATCCATCCCTGCTTTAGGACCTTGGCAGTGGCTGTTTCCTGGGCTTGAGACTTTCTTCATATCTGCATGGCTGGGCTTTTCTACACTTTCATGTCTGCTCAAATATCCACCTCCTCAGAGGTCACCTCTTCATCTACCCTTTGGTTTTCTGACATTTGTTTACTTGTTTATAGTTTTTTTCTTCTACCACAGTGATGTCTGGTGAAACAGGGGCTCTGGTTCTCTTAGATCAAGATCCATTCAGCCCTTAGCACATTTCCCAGTCCATAATGGAGACACAGCAAATTTTATTTGACTCTACATCTTAAAAAGTCAGCAAATACTGAAGTGCCACTTAGTGCCTTTAACATGGCTGGAGACCCTTTCGGGTCTAACTATGGCTGATGATATTGAAAAAGGATTTTTCTATTAATAATAAAAATGTATTAATACAATCTGTGTAGGAGCTGCAGGAGAGAGGCAGATGATGCTATTTTTCTTTTCTAAGAATCCACCAAATCAAGCAGCACAATTCAGTTTGATTTTTAAGTGAGATCAAACCCTTATTCAAATGTTCTTTTTTCTTTAATCAAAATTACTCCCAACTTGGTGTCTTACACATGAAACAAATGAAATTGTTAATTTGTGCCCTATGCTCTTGATAGGAAATTTGTTATTATTGTATTATTTTTCCTCCTCAAGATAAGTACAACGTTGTCATCTTTAATGCTCTATATTCATGGAACCTGCCAACATACTTATACTTTTTCTTCATCTTGGATCATGGCCTACTGCCTAACTCCAGGCATTTTGTAATAAGTTGATTATATACATGACTATCATCGTATTGTGTAGAAAAATCTGCTGAGTTTCTCTATAGGCTGGTTGCATTCAAAGGGATACAATCTACATAGGTTTAGATTGCTTTATCAAGGCAAAATGTTTAATAGAGAATTTGGAAAATCCCCTAAACATTAGGACATAATCTGAATTTCCTTCTTAATCTGAACACAAATTACAGAGCCATTTTGAAACTCAATATAAAAATAATAAGCTTTTCATTTTTCAAAATTTGGCTTGGTAATTTGATAAATTAAGCTGTGTGAGTGTTGCTAATTATTTAGAACCTGAAATTCTTAATCACAGTCAAATAAACTTAATAACTTTACCCATATACTCTCTACCATGTCCACGTTGAACCATATGAAATTGGTAAAACTCACACATTTTTAACTGACAAGAAAATGCTAATTTTCAATGGTTCAACCTAAATGTTAAGTAATAGTTGTCACTATTTTGCTGAAAAGAATCTTCCTGATGGTATGAATTTAAGCTGAGCAAGTTTTAGTTTGTTGGACCTATTTCTCCAGTTGAATTATTTATGAATGAGCACATTGTTATGGTAGCACCCTACATCCCTCTAGTTACTTTGGGCTACTCAGTGCTAAAGTGTACAGTTTCCCAAAACTAGGGATGTCTTAATAATTTAACACAAAGTTAGCTGATGTAATTACCTTTTGTGTAAAACTATGTGTGTGTTTAGGAGTACGTGCATGCCTGCACAAGTGTTCAAATCACAAAAAAATTCTCAGGGACTGACCTTCATCGCCCCACTTCCACTCAAGAAACAATTTATTTTATGTATGCCCCAAGTAGTTCTAGTGTATGACTGTGTGTGTTTGTGTGTGCGTGCATGTGTGTGTGTGTGTGTGTGTGTGTTTTGGAGGAAGGTGGAGGAGAATAGAAGCAATGTTGGCAAAGGATGGGTCAGAATCAAAATTGGCAGTGAGGTGGGTGTTGCAGAGGCGCTTGGTATAATACTAAGAACATGGGCTAATGGTCTGAGAAACCCACAACCAAATCAGGTCTTAGAAAACTATTGACTGAGTAATATTAAAATTATCACTTTCCTCTGTGTGTCTCAGATGTGTCACTTGGAAAATGGAAATAATGAGAATAGCATTAATAATAATACAAACATTTGTAGATTTAATCTGAGCCAGACATTCTACTAATCACTTTCCTTGGGTAAATTTATTTACTCATAGGAACTATTATCTCCCTCGTCTTATGAAGCATGATGTCTCAGGGAGGTTAGGTAGCATGCCCAATGTCTCACAGCAGCTAGTTAAGTGGTTAATCCAATATAAAACTTATAGTGCTATTACGATGATTAATGAAACAATGCATGCAGAAAGCAAGAACCTAGGGACAATGTTAAGTATTAACTTTGGGTACAGACTAATTAGAAGATAAAATAGTCTAAAGCAATTTGAGATAAATTTGTAGAGCAATAAAAAGCACACATTGATAGTGAATAAATCATATATACAAAGTACACTTTTAATGTTGATTATCTCAAGGTGAACTGAGTTCTCTGCTAGGAATCTTACATATTAGGGTAACAGTCGGAGATAGCCAGTTATAGGGCTAGATTATTTTAGCAGTTCTTAGAATCAGTCCCATTATCACCGAGAAGGTAAGTCTATAATAAGATGCAAAATGAACTAAGCAACATAGTGGAAAAGCTCATTGCCTGGACCATGTGCATTTTAGTTTCACATACAAGAAAATAATTAGTCACTTCTGAACTTGAATTTCCCTAATGGGTGATCTTAGGTGCAGCTTCCATGTCCTGAATGTGTCTCTAGTAATTAGTCAAGGCTGCTACCATGTGCTTCTTCCAAAATGCTGCAATTGAACATCTGGTGTGATGGCTTCTATTAAGGGGGAGCTGAGCTTTACTCCATTACATTCTAGTTTAGGAGGTTGAGAATGAGGAAATATTACCATGACCTATAATTGGATCAACAGTTTGTGGGCTCAGATGTGGAAGACAGAGCATTTTAAAGAGCTAGGAATGTGGAAACATCTTTGTAGGAATACTTGCATTCCTCTCTGAGTTTGTTTGCTTTTGAGAGATAAACTACGTCCTTCATAAATCCTTATTCCCAGCTCTGGGACACTGGTTGGTAGACTTGGAGTAACTAAGAAGCACTGAGAGAACACCAGTAGCTCTAAGGGGGTTTGAAACAGGTACAAAAGAGGACAAGTGAAACCTAGTTCTCAAATGCCAGTGAATGGAGAGAACAAATTCCTTGGGGGATTCTGAAATAATGATTAGTAAAGAGGATTTAAAAATCAACATTTAAAACCCATGCAGGAAGCATGAAGTGAGAACAAGCTTTAATGTGTCCATGAACAAATACCCATGAAGGGTCACCTATGTAAAGATAAGATGCCTGGATCACTTCGAAGAAATGATGACATGGTTTTTGACTTCAAGAGCATAGTACATTAGTTTCCCTTTATCTCAGGTTTCTATTTCCATGGTTTCAGTTACAAGTGGTCAACCGTGGTCCAAAAATATTAAATACAGAATTATAGAAATAAACAATTCATAAATTTTAAATTGAGTGCTCTTCAGAGTAATGAGATGAAATCTCTCACCATCCTGCTCTGTCCCACCTAGAAAGTGAATCATCCCTTTGTGCAGCAGCTCAGTGCTGTCTGTGCTATCTGCCTATTTATCACTCAGTAGCCATCTTGGTTAGCAGATCGGCTGTCACAGTATCGTAGTACTTGTGTTCAAGTGACACTTATTTTACTTAATTATAGCCCTAGAGCTCAAGTGTAAAGCTACTGGCATATTGTTATAGTTGCTCTATTTTATTATTGTTGTTGTTAATCCCTTACTGTGCCAGATTTATAATCTGAACTTATTGTATTTACATAGGAAAAATAATAGTATACTTAGGGTTCTGCACTATCTGTGGCTTCTGGCATTCACTGGGGTCTTGATACGTGTCCCCCATGGATAAGGTGGGGCTACTGTGTAGTTTAATTGGGAGATTATTCCCCTCACCTAAATAATCATTCAATTAAGTAGTGTTTGGCTTACTACAGAACATACATGAGAAGTCTCAGAGGATTAATGCTGATGTATAAGAGAAGTGGAAAAACTCTCATGGAAGCTTGAAGAATAGGTAGGGTTTGGATAGACAGAAAGGAAGGACAGCAATTCTCCATGATTAGAAAAAGAGTAAAAGGAAAGAAAAGATGTGTCAAGAGAGGTAGAAGAGTTTAATTCAAGCAAAAGATCAGGAAAGTGATGGGTTGAAGGTAAGTGTAGTGTCAGAGATGCATAGAATGTCTGAGACTCTTAAACAGAGATTATCCGTTCTATCTCAGATTGTTCACTTTGGATGAGAAAACAGAGATGACGAAAGGCGAAGTGAGTAGAACAGATTGTGAAGAGCTTTATGAGGAGCTTGTACTTCATGGCCGTAGAGTTTCTTTGAAAGCTTTTGCAGGAGAATCCATTGACTTGAACTTCCATTGCAGTGCAGAGGGTGCTCTTAGACTTAAGTAAGTGAACAGTTATCTGTGTATATGTGAATAATGTTTACATCTCCTCTGAGTATTAGACAAGGAGCAGATATCAAGTCTTTACCTTAAAAAGGAAATATTATTTCCTGACGGTCAGGTGAATAAGACTGACATTAGTGCCAGAAGAACATTTTGAGGTGACCGTTTTTCGGTGTTTAAGAGGAAACATAGTAGTGGTGTTCACTGGTCAATGATGGTTATATGTTAGCTTCCCTGGAAAAGGAAAAATGGTGGAACAATTAATGTTCTTTTTGTGTGATTCTAAATGAACCACTTTTCAATATAAAAGAAATTTATGCTTTGTTAATAATAAGCCTAAAGGTAGAGGCTTCTCATTTATTTGTGACTATGAGTAAATTTTCTTTCTCTTCATATTAACCTCTGAAATATGCATAAAGATATATTTGTAATGTTAGATACTAGTTTTATAATGTAACTCAACAAGTAATTATTTGTTTAGTTTTGTTATAGAAATGATACACCTAACAAAACACAGATTAACAAAAATTATTGAAAATCACTTGACATATCATCACACAGAGATACTACTATTAATAGTAGAAATATTTTTAGATGTGTTTTCTCAATCTATATGTAAGGTTAGTTCCCAAATTGGGTCATGTTGTGCATATTGTTTTGTAGTCTTCTCAAAAAGATAAGGTACAATAATATGTATTAGTACTATAGTAACATCTATTCATGTCATATTTTTAGAATATTATATGTATGCCTGTATGCATTTCATTATATATTTGTACTGTGTTTCATTTACACAATTTTATATTTATGAACATTTATGTTTTTACTAATTTTTATTTTATTGCTAATGTAACAATAAGTATTTTGAGAGTATTAAGGTCTGCATGTTGTCGTTCATTCATGCTTTCGTATATTTTAATAGTTTTGGGGTTTTTTGTTGCTACTATGTCCTAAGCTCTGTTTTAGGCATAGGGATACATCAGTGAATAAGCTAAGACGCTTTTTATTTTCATGGAACTTATCTTCTTCTTCAGCGACATGAAAATACATGAGGAAACAAAAACTGAAAAAAATATAAGTGCTGCGAACATTATAAAAATGAGGGACGTGACAGGAATTGCTAGGACTGAGAGGAAGGGAAAACCCCACTGAGGAGGTTTGAGCTCTGAGTTGAGCTCTGTGTCCCAGGAAGGAACCAATCATGCTTGGGGACATAGCCTGTCAATTAGGTTTTCAGTCAGTTGTTAAGACATAACTTTGTAAAGTCTGAAGGAACTTCAAGTATTTGCAAAACAGAGAAAAGGCCAATGTAGTTGGGCTTAGTGAGTGGAGCTGAGGGAAAGGAAGAGGGAATAGGTGGTGAGATCAAAGAGGTAGGCAGAATCCACGTTACATAAGGCCTTTAAGGCCATAGTAATAAGCTTGGATTTTGTTTAAGTGGTGTAAAAACTTTTAGATCATCTTAAGCAAGGAAAAGACATGATTTGCTTTACATTCTTCTGCACTGTAGGAGCAAGGGTTAGCCTCAAGGAGATAGTAACAATGGCTTATGTAACTTGTTAACAATAGTGCCTTAAATTAGGTTGTTTATATTGGAGACAGATGTAATAGACTTGTGACAATATTTGGAAGTAAAGCTGTCAAAGCTTGCTGCTTAATTATTTCTATAAATATTCCACAGCATGCAAATCCAAATATCAGAGCAAAGGATATGCACATTTTAGAAATCTCTGTACATATTCCCACATGTCCAACATTACCACATAAGAGACAATTGCAGTTTTCTACTATTTACCAGAAAGTGTGCTAAATATTGACCTTATACACATGACTAAGATGTAATCTTTACTCTCACAGCCTACGATGTTGAGAATGTACTTACTGTATAACTTAGGCCTTATTTTGGTATTATTCAGATAATAATTTATATATCAGATGAATTTTTTCTCCCATGAAGTTGTAAAAAATAAGTTAATTCCAAAAATAGTTTGGTATTCTAATCTTTGGAAATCTGTCTTGTTGTGTCATATTTTTGAAAAATTGAAATACCGGACAAAAAGAAACTGAAACACTTTTTCTAAAAATGCCTAAGATTAAAACATTCTGTCCAGAATGTAGTAAAAGTTACAAATATGCTATGCTGAACACTTGTGGAGTTTTATTCACATGAAACTTGTATTACATTTAAGTTAAATCACACTTGCTCACATAGTTTCTAAATCACAGATTTTTACTAACTTAAAAACATTAACCTTGTATTTTGAAAGCCTGTAGGTCAGATTATCAGCTCAAAACCTCAACTTTGATATAGCATAGGTGAAGGAAATAAATGATGGTATATTAGACACAGTTGTTCTTTCAACAAGGGGTAATTAAGATAAAGTTAATTTTTTTTTTCTTTTAAAATTATAAAAGCCTGAGAGCAGAGACAGAGATTTCTCTGAAACCATCTAATTTTAGAGACAAAGCCATTATCTAGAAGAACTCAACAAGCAAGTTTAATCTCCAAAGCTCAAGATTTTAGTTCGGTAATGATAATTTTCAAAGCTTAGAAAATGTACTTCTAATGGATAAAGCAAATTAAATAAGCCATACCTTATCACGAATGAAAATAAACTTTAAACTCTTGTCATTAAAAAATAAGCTGTTAGGTGTCCTTATGTCTTTAAATGGCAAACCAAATACACGTGAAACCAACCCCTTACCCTGCCATCTTATTCCCAAATAGAGAAATGGCAGGGAAAAAAGACGTAATTGTAAAAGACATAATTGACATATTGACAATTTTTCCCACATACATAGCCATGCTTTAAAAGAAAAGAGGAAAACCTTCATAGATAATAAATGCAAAAGTGTCTACAGAAAAAAATGCATATGGAAAACCATATAAATGAAGATAAATGAAGGGAAGGGGAAGACTGAAGCTCATGGTTGCAGTCATTCAGGTCCCGGTGGGAATAGAGGCCACTCACATGCAAGCTGTAGGCTCGAGACAAGGGCAGATGCTGCATCACACGTCCAGAGTGAAGTTCTATAGCTTCAAGTGGCCAGAACAATGCCACTCGTCTGGAAAATGAGGGTATGGAAAGTGGTTCTCAAGAAGATACTTCTCTCTCCTTTTTTTAAAATTATACTTTAAGTTGTGGGATACATGTGCAGAACGTGCAGGTTTGTTATGTAGGTATACATGTACCATGGTGGTTTTCTGCACCCATCAACCCGTCATCTACATTAGGTATTTCTCCTAATGCGATTCCGCCCCTATCCCCCAACCCCTGACAGTCCCCAGCGTGATGTTCCCCCTCCTACGTCCGTGGGTTCTCATTGTTCAACTCCCACTTATGAGTGAGAAGATACTTCTCATTTTCTAATGATAAAAGTCCTTCGATGGCTAATGTTAGTGTTTCCTTCTTTTGGTTTGTCTTATTAGTACTTAAACGTTGTCTTTGAATGAATATGTTGATTCAGGTTGAGACGAATGAAGAGAAACTTAGGAAGTGTGCCAAAATACTCCACAAAAATGCAGTGATTATAGAAATCAGCCTAAATATGTCACTACTTTCCAAAATCCTAAAATATCTACCCAGGATATTTCTTTATTACAAAAGATAATAGCAGCTTCACAGTGTAGAAGCCTAGTAGATGTTACCTTAACCAACTTTTCAAGATTAAGATGACCAGGAATTTTCCAGAATGTCATTTTGACATTATGTACACTTTATATATACACTTTGTATGATGTATACAACATTGCTTAGGTGATACCTTTACCCAAACTGTGTAATCTCAATCTAATCATAAGCACTCGTTAGACAAATCCAAACTGAAATACACTGAACAAAAAAAGTAACTGCTATTCTTCAAAAGCATTAACCTCATCAAAGACAGAGAAGCATTGAGGAACTGTCACAGGTTGAAGGTGAAAGAGCATAAGTATTAAGTGTAAGGTAGATCTTGGGTTGGATCCTGGAATCAAAAAAAAAGGGGCATTATTGATATGAGAGACATTTTAATAAGGTCTACAGTTAAAATTATTATATATGTCAATTTTCTGGTTTATATTGCTTCATAGCTTTGCAAAGTGTTAATCTTAGAGTAAGCTATGTAAAAAGTATGCAGAAATTCTCTGTACTAGTTTTTGCTTCAATATATAAAGTTAAAACAAATTTAAAAGGCAATAACATATGATATGTGTGTATGTGTGTGTATATTCAAATATCCTATAACAAGAAGTAAATGTCCAAATTAAAAAAATAAATGTTTAAAGAGCATGGATAGGCACTGTACAAAACAACAAACTTAAAAAGATAAGAAATGCACATTTTTCACGGTAGGTATTTTTCAGAATACTGAGCCAAAGAGACAGGAAAAGTTTAAATCTTGGCCATAGAAAACAAATTTTAAAGACAATGAAAGCAAAAACAAAGTAGTTAGACATATAGAAGAATTTCTTTTCTATTTTTTTTTTTAATTGTACTTTAGGTTCTAGGGTACATGTACAGATCATGCAGGATTGTTGCATAGGTACATATATGGCAAGGTGGTTTGCTGCCTCCATCTCCCTGTCACCTATATCTGGCATTTCTCCCCATGTTATCTATCCCCAACCTACCCATCCCCTGCTGTCCCTCCCCTAGCTCCCCACAATAGAACCCAGTATGTGATGCTCCCCTCCCTGTGTCCATGTGTTCTCATTGTTCAACACTCGCCTATGAGTGAGAACATGTGGTCTTTGATTTTCTGTTCTTGTGTTGGTTTGCTGAGAATTATGGTTTCCAGGTTCATCCATGTCCTTACAAAGGACATGACCTCATTCTTTTTTTCTGGCTGCATAGTATTCCATGGTGTATATGTGCCACATTTTCCTTGTCCAGTCTATCATCGATGGGCATTTGGGTTGGTTCCAGGTCTTTGCTATTGCAAACAGTGCTGCAATGAACATGTTCATGTGTCTTTTTAATAGAACAATTTATAATCCTTTGGGTATATACTCAGTAATGGGATTGCTGGGTCAAATGGAATTTCTATTTCTAGGTCCTTGAGGAATTGCCACACTGTCTTCCACAATGGTTGAACTAATTTACACTCCCACCAACAGTGTAAAACTGTTCCTATTTCTCCACATCCTCTCCAGCATCTGTTGTCTCCAGATTTTTTAATGATTATCATTCTAACTGGCGTGAGATGGTATCTCAATGTGGTTTTGATTTGCATTTCTTTAATGACCAGAGATGATGAGCATTTTTTCATATGTTTGTTGGCCTCAAGTATCTCTTCTTTTGAAAAGTGTCTGTTCATATCCTTTGCCCACTTTTGAATAGGTTTTTTTTTCTTGTAAATCTGTTTTAGTTCTTTGTAGATTCTGGATATAAGCCCTTTGTCAGATGGACAGAATGCAAAAATATTTTCCCATTCTATTGGTTGGTGGTTCACTCTATTGATTGTTTCTTTTGCTGTACAGAAGCTCTGGAGTTTAATTAGATCCTGTTTTTCTATTTTGGCTTTTGTTGCCAATGCTTTTGGTGTTTTAGTCATGAAGTCCTTGCCTATGCCTATAGACATATAGAAGATATTTAAATGACAACATGAGTTTGAATATAAGATCAGCAGAGCAGTTTCTAGAATGTTTTATCCCTAGAAATGGCCTTGGAAGCCACCT
>CAUYQU010017172.1:0-12949 GCA_963574635.1 Cheracebus regulus | reverse complement strand
CAGCCTGGAAAACATGGGTAAACTCTGTCTTTACAAAAATTATCCAGGCATGATGGTGCACACCTGTAGTCCCAACTACTAGGGAGGCTGAGGTGGGAGGATCACTTGAGCCTGGGAGGTTGAGGCTGCCATGAGCTGTGAGCATTCCCCTGCACTCCAGCCTGGGTGACAGAGCAAGACCCTGACTTTAAAAAAAAAACAATGGCAAAACTGTGGAGACAGTAAAAAGATCATGAGTTTCCAGGGGATGGCAGAGGAAAGGATGAATAGAGCACAGAGAATTTCTGAGTAGTGAAGGTACTTTATATCATACTGTCATAGTGGCTACCTGTCATTGTACATTTGCTTAGACTGTACCACACCAAGAGTAAACCTAAAGCAAACTATGGACTTTGGGTGATAATGGTAGGTCAATGTAGGTTTATCACTTGTAACGCATGTGTCACTCTGGTGGGGGATGTTGATAGTGGGGTAGGCCATGCATATGTAAGGACGGGATATATAGAAAACCTCTGTATCTTTTGCCCAATTTGCTGTGAACCTAAAGCTGATCTTAAAAAGTCTATTTTTAAAAAATGTCTAAAGGATGGTGTGAACTGCCTAGGACAGTAGAGTGAGGGAAAGACTCCTTTAGACGATGTGACCTATACTTCAGGTCAAGCTTTAAAATGCCAAGCTTTCCCATTGGATAACTGGGCATCCTGGAAGGTAATGAGGCTTGGCTCATTTGATAGGTACTTGCCCAAGAAGATTGCCTACAGGATGCGCATATGCCAGCCGAAAGGACCTGGAAGACTACCTTCTGATAAGAGTCGGAGGGGGGAATACCTAAGAGTCAGGAGGAGGGAGCATTCCATAGATTAGGGCATAGTAACTTGGAGTCCCTTATTGCAATGGGGTCTCTAGAGAACCTACAAAAACACTATTGGAGAAAGATCTCGCATTTGTGCATCAACAGCAAATCACAATGGCACCCACTGAGATGAGACTTTTTTCTGCCTTTATCTAATTTGTGAAAGAATAAACCAGAAAAAAAAAATCACCCACTGGCAAAAAGGAGATGACAGTGGAAACTATCTCAGCCTGGATTGTATTAGCACCGAGGTAAGATGATGTGCAGGATTGGGGTAGGGCAGGTTGCAGCTTAAATTAAGACGGGCTTCACTGTTCATCAGAAATAAAGAACCAAGAGAAAAGTACATCTAACCCCTCTGTCTTCTAATGATCTCCCATTTCTGTTCGGTTTTTAATCCCACAGGCTTAGCCTTTGCAATGCTGGCAGCTGTACCTCCGATATTTGGCTTGTACTCTTCATTTTATCCTGTTATCATGTATTGTTTTCTTGGAACCTCCAGACACATATCCATAGGTAAAAGCTTATACTTGATATTCTAGTACCTTTCCTTGTGGATTTCCAACCTTTGCAATGTGCCAAAAAAAAATAGCATGGTCATTATTAAAAATTGGCTTAATAACAACTTTTGTTACTGCATATACAGTAAGTGCTTTAAAAACCTACACTTGGTCAGGTGCGGTGGCTCATGCCTGTAATCCCAGGACTTTGGGAGGCCAAGGTGGGTGGATCTCCTGAGGTCAGTAGTTCAAGACCAGCCTGACCAACATGGTGAAACCTCATCTCTACTAAAAATACAAAAATTAGCCAGGCCTGGTGATGGGCACCTGTAATCCCAGCTACTGCAGAGACTGAGGCAGGAGAATCACTTCAACCCAGGAGGCAGAAATTGCAGTGAGCCATGATCACACCGCTGCACTCCAGTTTGGGCAACAGAGCTAAACTCTGTCAAAAAAAAACAAAACAAAACAAACAAACAAAAACCCACTCCTCCCAAGATTTCCAGAACTTCAACTTTCTTATAATCTTGGGATAATAAAACAGATAATATTCTTGTTTAAAAGGGCAATTGTTGAAATCTGTGAAATGAGATAAATGCTTGACTTCATAATGTAATTTGCCAGCATCTGGTTTTTCTTTTTATACTAGTGGTAGTACTTCGAGTTCCTAATCACTTTGCATGTATTTCATTTTTGTCATATTTGGGGCTCTGAATTGTACATATTTTCTTTTTAGTTTATCAGAGGCATATAGATTTCATAATAGTTCTGGTGCTGCATAAGGCTACAACCAAACACTCACACACATTCCAGATACCTACTTTTGGGCAACAAATACCCCCAAAATGTAGCAGCTTTACAACAACAATTATGTTAGTATCTTCCATAGTAACTGCAGGTGAGGACTTGGGAAGGGCTGATCTTTCTTCCTCTCTCCCTTTTTCCTCCCTCCCTTCCCTCTTCCTTGCCTTCCTTTCTCCATGCAGTCCCAGGAATTCTCCACTTGGCCTAGTTGGAGCTTTCCTATGCATGGTGACTCAGAGCTTCAGCAGAAGTATCACAGCTTTCAGGTGGAAGCTGCAGCCCTTTTATTACCTAGCCTCGGAAGTCACACAACGTCACTTCTGCTGCATCCTTTTGATTACTAACAAGTCAAAGCTAACCCAGATTCAAGACTCCACATCTTGATGGGGAAATGTCAAGGAGAATATTTGGGATGGAAGAGTTGTTGTGGCTATTTTTGGAAAATATAGTCTGCACACACACACACACACACACACACACACACAGCTCACACACCAGGGCAGGACTCTAAAGTAGGAAGCATAGTCTTCTTGCAAGCATGACTTCTTGACCTCACCTGTGTCTCTTGGTGTACTGGCAAAAAGCACATCAGATACTATGAATTAGATAGTGTTCTTGAACCCTGAACAGGGATCTTCATGCTTTATTATTTCAGGTCCTTTTGCTGTTATTAGTCTGATGATTGGTGGTGTGGCTGTTCGATTAGTACCAGATGATATAGTCATTCCAGGGGGAGTAAACGCAACCAATGGCACAGAAGCCAGAGATGCCTTGAGAGTGAAAGTCGCCATGTCTGTGACCTTACTTTCAGGAATCATTCAGGTAACACTCAAAAATGGGAAAATGGACTGTCTCATTTGTTAACCTAACAAGTATCTATTGAGTGCTCTTGGCTGGTCTTACTATGCGGTGGGTGGGTCAGCCATCAACTCCAGAGCTCTAGGAGTAACTGCAGACCAACCGCATGCCTTATTCACAACTGTGAGTGACCATCAAGCAAGCTTCAGATGGGTGCTTTAAAGATCCTGAAAAGCAAGATGAGCTTGACACAGCAGGATTGATTAGTGCTGGGAGAGGACATTCCTCTCTGCTTAGAAGAAACATCCAGTCATCATGATCATGCACTTCAGTGTACATGGTGAAGCATGCCCCTGGCTCCATGGGAGAGGGACGGCATTAGTGTGGCCGTGCACTGTGGGGCACCAAGCCACTCCAGACCCTCCATTGTTTTCTGTATAGCCAGTGATTGATTTGGTCACTACTTACCTACTTCAGATACAAGTTTGCAGTGTTAGAAAATGGTTCAGAGGCTGGGTGCAGTGGCTCACACCTGTAATCCCAGGACTTTGGGAGGCAGAGGTGGGCAGATCACAACATCAGGAGTTCGAGACCAGCCTGGCCAACATAGTGAAACCCTGTCTCTACTAAATATACAAAAATTAGCCGGGTGTGGTGGCATGCACCTGTAATCCCAGCTATGTGGGAGGCTGAGACAGGAGAACTGCTTGAGCCCAGCAGACAGAGGTTATAGTGAACCGAGACCATACCATTTCACTCCAGCCTGGGTGACAGAACAAGATTCCATCTCAAAAAAAATAAAAAATAAAAAATAAAAGAAAAGAAAATGGTCCAGAAAGAACTTTTATATTTGCTGTGGGTCATAATTTCCTGAGCTTTCATGTGATTTATTTGTTTCTTTGTCATTAAAAAAATAGTTTTGCCTAGGTGTCTGTAGGTTCGGATTTGTGGCCATATATCTCACAGAGCCTCTGGTCCGTGGGTTTACCACCGCAGCAGCCGTGCATGTCTTCACCTCCATGTTAAAATACCTGTTTGGAGTTAAAACAAAGCGGTACAGTGGAATCTTTTCAGTGGTGTATGTAAGTAAGCAACTACCTGACATTATAATACTTGTTTTTTCTTCTTTATTTCCCCCCTTCTATTCTGTATCTCTTTTTAGTTTCAAGACTCATTTTTCTTTTTTTCCAAGAATTCCCATAAAAGGGGGAAAGTCCATTTACTCTAAGGTTTTCTGAAAAGAATGTTACAAAGAGGACTACACCTTAAAAATCTCTATTATTAATATGTGACATTTCCTACTTTACAAGGAATTTTTTGCTAGGTCTTTATTTGATGACTGCATCATCACTCTAATTAGGTGAAGAGAGAACTTTTTCTTACAACCAAATCATGGTCTCTTTGGAAACTAACAAATAATTTAAAGGCATAAGGGGAGAACATCTCTCTCTCAAAAACTGCTAATTCAAGCTGGAAAAAAAAAAAATGAGGCTATAAAAGATTAAACTAACATAAATCTTTTAGTTATACATACCCGTTACCAAACTCAGAGAAAATATAAATTATTTGCAAGCACTTAGGGAACAATGGTAATAACTGATCATGTTGAAATTGATCATGTGAAACTGATCACAAATTCTAAAAATTTAATGTTTTTTCACACAGTGCAATATAATTAAAAATCAAAAACTAAACATGGCTTTAAAACTCCCATAGATTTAGAAACCAAAAAAAATTTCTAAATGACCCCTGAATTTAAAAAATTAGGAAATAATTAGAATTAATTGACAATAGAAGTACTACATATCAAAATCTCTGAGATGCTGTTAAAGCTATCCTTGGAAGGAGAGGCCTGTAGCCTTTGTGAATATTTATGTGCCAGGCACTGCTAGATACCAAAATGCAGCTGTGAGCTGAGAAGATATAGGCTTTTCCCTCTGGAGCTTTCAGTCCAGCTTAAAGATATTAAACCATTAATTGCATACATGTGTAATCAATTACAATTTGTGTTGAGTGCTATGAAGAAGAAGTACCAGCTGCTCTGAAAGTTAGGAGGAACTTTAGGAGTCTAGGAAAGGCACTCTGAGTCCTTGACTGATTAAAATGGAATCCGACTTTAGGAATATTCTCTAAATAACAAAATTCTTAGTTTCCCATAATAGTTGTTATCATACTTCTTACTCTGAGACTTCTCAAAATGCCTTGTCACAAAGGAAACAAAACATACTGAGTACTCTAGGCAGTGACAGGAAAGGATGCATGGCCTGGGCTGACTGCGAAGTCTACTTTATTGGGTTTCAAATGAGAACTGACTATATTTGAGGTACCCAGATGGTAACCCTAGGATATAATTCAGTAGATTGCTTCTCTAGTTCTCCTGGGCTCCTTTCCCAAACATCAGCACTCTTGACTTCAAAGTCCTGCTAACAATAATTTCTCCCTTTGAGCTCCTAAAAGCTTTTCTATGTATTAACCTTTGGAGTATTTTGCTATCAACTCTTAATTCTTTCAAAGTGCTCAGGACTCAGCTTCAGGGTTCCTTTTCTGAATTTTATAATATTACATTGAGATATTAACATATGATAATAATTGTTTGATGAGAATAACAACTATAAGGCTGGGCATGGTGGCTCACGCCTGTAATCCCAACACTTTGGGAGGCCGAGGTGGGTGCATTACTTGAGGTCAGGAGTTCAAGACCAGCCTGACCAACGTAGTGAAACCTCATGTCTACTAAAAATACAAAAATTAGCTGGGCATGACAGCAGACACCTGTAATCCCAGCTACTCAGGAAGCTGAGGCAGGAGAATTGCTTGAACCTGGGAGGCAGAGACTCTGTCTCAAAAAAAAAAAAGAACTATTTTAAAAAGTAACAACTATAAAGTTGTAGACTGAGTAAAAATGTCTCCTAATTGATGGAAGCTACAAAGAGATTTCAGCCTGAGAAATTTCAACTAGAAATATCCAGTAATGGAATGGCTGGTGTGAATTAGTGCACTAGAGTGTCTCTGTCTCTGTCAGGGGTAATTTCTTGATGTAAACATCCAGTGTTCACTGTGTTACAGAGTACAGTTGCTGTGTTGCAGAATGTTAAAAACCTCAACGTGTGTTCCCTAGGCGTTGGGCTGATGGTTTTTGGTTTGCTGCTGGGTGGCAAGGAGTTTAATGAGAGATTTAAAGAGAAATTGCCGGCACCTATTCCTTTAGAGTTCTTTGCGGTAAGTCACCTTGAGTCAAGGACCTATTCAACTTCTACAACTGCATTTACTTATTTCTGTAAGGGATTTTGGAGTAGATGAAAGAGGACTTTTTTGCTCTCAATTCTGCCAAAAGAAGGTTACAATTTGTCAAAGAAATTCGACAATGTCCTTGAAAAAGAAGCAGAAAAAGCCTTTAAACATAGACAGAGATGATTTTTTAAATTATGTATAAGATCATACATAAAAATTTTAACATTAATTATAAGTGATGGGATTATGGAGGATTTTTTTCTCAAATTTTTATTGGCTAATTGTTTTGTAATGAGTACATATTACTTTAATAACCTAAAAAAAATCCATTTCCATTTTGACAAGGCAAGGGTTCCCAAACTTTCTGCATTTCTTGATGCTCTTATGCCAGAAGAAATACCTCACAGTTCCATTTATTTAGTAGTTAGGTCCGAACACCTTAATAATATTTATGATTAACAACTTAGTAGCTACTTATAAAAATATGCACATAAATTAGAATAAAAATATTATGTTCTTAAGTAACCACAATTATTTAATCATGGAATGTGTATGCCTGATGGGTACTGCATAGATCGTCAAACCTCAGAATCAGAAAGGACACTGCTACTCTCATTTCCCGTTCACATGAATATTTATATGGTTCCTGCTTTTTCATCACAGCAATCACTGAACACCCAGCTTTGCAAAAATATGGCATTATTGAAAGGAGCACAGTGTTCAAATTGTGAACTACTGCCAACTGGAAGTTTGCACAGTGCCCAACAGATATCACTGTTTCCCTGGTGAACTTTTAATATCCAAAGTGTCCCATAGAGTACCTTTGGCACCGTTGGCTTGTTGCACATGTGTGGGAGCCGCAAACATAAGAAATGTAGAGTAGGCTGGGCATGGTGACTCAGTCCTGTAATCCCAGCACTTTGGTAGGCCAAGGTGGGCAGATCACTTTAGGCCAGAAGTTCCAGGCCACCCTGGTCAACATGGTGAAACCTCATCTCTACTAAAAATACAAAAAATTAGCCAAGTGTCGTGACATGCGCTTGTCATCCCAGCTACTTGGGAGACTGAGGCATGACAATTGCTTGAACCTGGGAGGCGAGGGTTGCAATGAGCCAAGATTGCATTTCTGCACTCCAGCCTGGTAACAGAGCAAGAATCTGTCTCAAAAGAAATGAAGAGTAGATTTGCGGATAAGGGGCTGGCAAGATGGCCAAATAGGAACAGCTCTGGTCTGCAGCTCCCAACGAGATCAACACAGAAGGCAGGTGATTTCTGCATTTCCAACTGACTTACCCGGCTGGTTCATCTCATTGGGACTGGTTAGGCAGTGGGTGCAGCCGACAGAGGGCAGATAGAAGCAGGGTAGGGTATTGCCTCACCCAAGAAGTGCAAGGGGTCAGGGAACTCCCTCCCCAAGCCAAGGGAAGCCATGAGGGACTGTGTCATTGTACACTCCGACCCAGACATTACGTTTTTCCCATGGTCTTCGCAACCCGCAGACCAGGAGATTCTCTCAGGTACCTACACCACCAGGGCCCTGGGTTTCAAGCACAAATCTGGGTAACTGGGCAGACACCAAGCTAGCTGCAGTTTTTTTTCATATCCCAGTGGCACCTGGAATGCCAACAAGACAGAACCATTCACCCCCCTGGAAAAGGGACTGAAGCCAGGGATCCAAGTGGTCTACCTCAGCGGATCCCACCCCAACAGAGCCCAGCAAGCTAAAACCCACTGGCTTGAAATTCTCGCTGCCAGCACAGCAGTCTGAAGGCGACCTGGGATGCCTGAGGGTGGTGCAGGGAGGGGCATCTGCCATTAATGAGGCTTGAGTAGGCAGTTTTCCCCTCACAGTGTAAACAAAGTCTCCAGTAAGTCCCAACTGGGCAGAGCCAACCACAGCTCAGCAAAGCTGCTGTAGGCAGACTGCCTTACTAAATTCCTCCTCTCTGAGCAGGGCATCTCTGAAAGAAAGGCAGCAGCCCCAATAAGGGGCTTATAGATAGAACTTCCGTCTCCCTGGGATAGAGCACCTGGGGGAAGAGGAAGCTGTGGGGACAGCTTTAGAAGACAAACATTCCTGCCTGCCAGCTCTAAAGAGAGCTGTGGGTCTCTAAGCACAGTGCTTGAGCTCTGCTACGGAACAGACTGCCTTCTCAACTGGGAGACACCTCCCAGCAGGGGTCGACAGACACCTCATACAGGAGAGATCCAGCTGGCATCCGGGGGGGTGCCCCTCTGGGATGAAGCTTCCAGAGGAAGGAGTAGGCAGCATCCTGCTTTTCTGTAGCCTTCACTGCTGATACCTAAGCAAACAGGGTCTGGAGTGAACCTCCAGCAAACTCCAGCAGACCTGCAGGAGAGGGGCCTGTTAGAAGGAAAACAAATAAGAAAGGAATAGCATCAACATCAGCAAAAAGGACATCCACACAAAAACCCCATCCAAAGGTTACCAACATCAAAGACCAAAGGTAGTTAAATCCACAAAGATGAGGGAAAAAAATAGCTCAAAAAGGGTGAAAATTCCAAAAACCAGAACACCTCCTCTCCTCCAAGGATCTCAACTCCTCACCAGCAAGGAAAGAAAACTGGATGGAGAATGAATTTGACTGACAAAAGTAGGCTTCAGAAGGTGGATAATAACAAACTCCTCCAAGCTAAAGGAGCATGTTCTAACCCAGTGCAAGGAAGCTAAGAACCTTGAAAAAAGGTTAAAGGAATTGCTACGTGGAATGACCAGTTTAGAGAAGAACATAAATGACCTGATAGAGCTGCAAAACACAGCACAAGAACTCTGTGAAGCATACACAAGTATCAATAGGCGAATTGATCAAGTAGAAGAAAGGATATCAGAGATTGATAATCAGCTTAAAGAAATAAAGTATGAAGAATGAAAAGGAATGAACAAAGCTTCCAAGAAATATGGGACACTGTAAAAAGACCAAACCTACATTTGATTGGTGTACCTGAAAGTGACAAGGAGAATGGACTCAAGTTGGAAAACACTCTTCAGGCCATTATCGAGGAGAACTTTCCCAACCTAGCAAAACAGGCCAACATTAAAATTCAGGAAATACAGAGAATGCCACAAAGACACACATAAGCTCAAAATAAAGAAATGGAAGAAGATTTACCAAGCACATGGAAAGAAAAAAAAAAAAAAAAGCAGGGGTTGCAATCCTAGTCTCTGATAAAACAGGCTTTAAACCAACAAGATAAAAAAGACAAAGAAGGGTATTACATGGTAAAGGGATCAATGCAATGAGAAGAGCTAACTATCCTAAATATATATGCATCTAATACAGGAGCACCCAGATCCTTAAAGCAAGTTCTTAGAGACCTACAAAGAGACTTAGACTCCCACACAATAATAGTGGGAGACTTTAACACCCCATCAATATTAGATCAACAAGACTGAAAATTAACAAGGATATTCAGGACTTGAACTCAGCTATGGACCAAGGAAACCTAATAGACATTTACAGAACTCTCTACCCTAGATCAACAGAATATGCGTTCTTCTTAGCACTACATCGCACTTATTCTAAAATCCACCACATAATTGAAAGTAAAACACTCCTCAGCAAATGCAAAAGAATGGAAATCATGACAAATAGTCACTCAGACCACAGTGCAATCAAATTATAACTCAGGATTAAGAAACTCACTCAAACCAGCACAACTACACGAAAACTGAACAACCTGCTCCTGAATGACTAGTAGGTAAATAATGAAATTAAAGCAGAAATAAATAAGTTATTTGAAACCAATGAGAACAAAGACACAATGTACTAAATCTCTGGGACACAGGTAAAGCAGTGTTTAGTGGGAAATTTATAGCATTGAATGCCTGCAGGAGAAAGTGGGAGAGATCTAAAATTGACCCTCTAACATCACAATTAAAAGAACTAGAGAAGCAAGAGCAAGCAAATTCAAAAGCTAGCAGAAGACAAGAAATAACTAAAATCAGAGCATAACTGAAGGAGATTGAGACATGGAAAACCCTTCAAAAAATCAATAAATACAGGAGCTGGTTTTTTGAAAAGATTAACAAAATAGACTGCTAGCCAGACTAATAAAGAAGAAAAGAGAGAAGAATCAAATAGACACAATATAGACAGACTGCTAGCCAGACTAATGAGAAAAGAGAGAAGAATCAAATAGACACAGTAAAAAAAATGATAATGGAGAGATCACTCCTGATACCACAGAAATACAAACTACAATCAATACTATAAACACCTCTACACAAATAAACTAGAAAATCTAGAGGAAATGGATAAATTCCTGGACACATACACTCTCCCAAGACTAAACCAAAAAGAAGTTGAATCCCTGAATAGACCAATAACAAGTTATAAAATTGAGGCAGTGATTAATAGGTTACTAACCAAAAAAATCCCGGGACCACATGGATTCACAGCCAAATTCTACCAGATGTACAAAGAGGAGCTGGTACCATTCCTTCCAAAACTAAACAATAGAAAAAGAGGAACTCCTTCCTAACTCATATTATGAGACCAGCATCATCCTGATACCAAAACATGGCAGAGACACAATGAAAAAAGAAATTTCAGGCCAAAATCCCTGATGAACATCAATGAGAAAATCCCCCCCAAAAAATACTAGCAAACTGAATCCAGCAGCACATCAAAAAGCTTATCCATCACAATCAAGTTGGCTTCATTCCTGGGATGCAAGACTGGTTCAATATACACAAATCAATAAATGTAATCTATCACATAAACAGAATCAATGACAAAACCCAAATGATTATCTCAATAGATGCAGAAAAGGCCTTTGATAAAATTCAACACCGCTTCATGCTAAAAACTCTCAGTAAACTAGGTATCAATGGAATATATCTGAAAATAATAACAGCTATTTATGACATACCCACAGCCAGTATCATACTGAATGGGAAAAAGCTGGAAGCATTCCTTTTGAAAACTGACACAAGACAAGGATGCCCTCTGTCACCACTCCTATGCAACATAGTATTGGAAGTTCTGGCCAGAGCAATCAAACATGAGAAAGAATTAAAGCATATTCAAATAGGGAGAGAGGAAGTCAAATTGTCTGTTTGCAGACAACGTGATTGTATATTTAGGAAATCCCATCATCTCAGCCCAAAATCTCCGTAAGCTGATAAGCAACTTCAACAAAATCTCAGGATACAAAATCAGTGTGCAAAAATTACAAGCATTGCTATACACAAATAACAGAGAGCCAAATCATGAGTGAATTCCCATTCACCATTGCTACAAAGAGAATAAAATACCTATGAATACAACTTACAAGGGATGTGAAGGACCTCTTCAAGGAGAACTACAAACCATTGCTTTATAGGATAGGACACAAACAAATGGAAAAACATTCCATGCTCATGGTTAGGAAGAATCAATATTGTGAAAATGGCCATATTGCCCAAAGTAATTTATAGATTCAATGCTATCCCCATCAAGCTACCATTGACTTTCTTCACAGAATTAGAAAAAAATACTTTAAATTTCATATGGAACCAAAAAAGAGCCCATATAGCCAAGACAATCCTAAGCAGAAAGAACAAAGCTGGAGGCATTACACTACCTGACTTCAAACTATACTAAAAGGCTACAGTAACAAAAACAGCATAGTACTGGTATCAAAAGAGATATATATAGGCCAATAGAACTGAGAAGCCTCAGGAATGACACAACACATCTACAACCATCTGATCTTTGACAAACCTGACAAAAGCAATGGAAAAAGGATTCCCTATTTAATAAATGGTATTGGGAAAACTGGCTAGCCATATGCAGAAAACAAACTGGACCCTTCCTTACACCTTATACAAAAATTAACTCAAGATGGATTAAAGATTTAACATAAAACATGAAACCATAAAAACCCTAGAAGAAAAGCTAGGCAATACTATTCAGGACATAGGCATAGACAAAGACTTTATGACTAAAACACCAAAAGCAATGGCCACAAAAGCCAAAATTGACACATGGGATCTAATTAAAGAGCCTCTGCACAGCAAAAGAAACTATCAGAGTGAACAGGCAACCTACAGAATAGGAGAACATTTTTGCAAGCTACCCATCCGACAAAGGTCTAATATCCAGAATCTACAAGGAACTTAAACAAATTTACAAGAAAAAAACAAAAAGTGGGCAAAGGATATGAACAGACACTTCTCAAAAGAAGACATTTATGCAGCCAACAAACATATAGAAAAAAGCTCATCATCACTGGTCATTAGAGAAATGCAAATCAAAACCACAATGAGATATCATCTCATACCAGTTAGAATGGTGATCATTAAAAAGTCAAGAAACAACAGATGCCGGAGAGGATGTGGAGAAATAGGAACACTTTTACACTGTTCGTAGGAATGTAAATTAGTTCAACCACTGTGGAAGACAGTGTGGCAACTCCTCAATGATCTAGAACCAGAAATACCATTTGACCCAGCAATCCCATTACTGGGTATATACCCAAAGGATTATAAATCATTCTCCTATAAAGATGCATGTACACGTGTGTTTATTGCAGCACTATTCACAATAGCAAAGACTTGGAACCAACCCAAATGCCCATCAATGATAGACTGGATAAAGAAAATGTGGCACATATACACTGTGGAATACTATGCAGCCATTCAAAAGAATGAGTTCATGTCCTTTGCAGGGACATAGATGAAGCTGGAAACCATCATTCTCAGCAAACTAACACAGAAACAGAAAACCAAACACCACATGTTCTCACTCATAAGTGGGAG